>PVIR01002043.1:68827-109567 GCA_004026965.1 Petromus typicus
CGGGTTCGATTCCCCGGTAACCACATAACAATACTGGGTGTGGAGACCCACACCCAGCAGCAACCAATACCACATACCACAGTGCCGGGCGTGGTGGCTCACGCCTGTAATCCCAGCACTCGGGAGGCAGAGGCAGGAGGATTGTGATGTGAGTTTGAGGCTGAGCTCAGGGCCAGCCTGAACCACAAAGTGAGACCCTGTCTCTAAAAAAAAAAATAATAATAAAAAAAAATAATAAAAAAATATGTCAGACATATATATCTGAAATAAAAATATATAGAATTGACATACTGCAGAAATGAACGATATAAAGACAATGTCTGACACTGAGAACAAAATAACAAATCATAATAAAGACCTTTAAAAAAAAGCCAAAAAGGGCCCGGGGATTCAGCTCAGTGGTTCCGGCGCCTGTCTTGCAAGTGCAAGGACCTGGGTTCGATTCCCCAGTAACCACATACAATACTGGGCATGGAGACTCATGCCCAGCAGCAATCAGTACCATATACCACAGTGCCAAGTGTGGTGGCTCACGCTTGTAATCACGTTTGTAATCCCAGCACTCGGGAGGCAGAGGCAGGAGGATTGCTGTCATGTGAGTTTGAGGCTAAGCTCAGGGCCAGACAAAGAAAGACCCTGTCTCAAAAAACAAAACAAAACAAAATAAGACTAATCAGTAGCTACTAGATGACAAGACAGAAAACCTAGAAAATATTACAGATAGATCCACTAACATGCTTAGACAAGTCACAGGAGAAAATTTCCTAAAGAGTTTAAAATACAAGTGATGCTTACAGACTACTGAACAAGTATGACAAAAACAGCTCACCAATGCACATCCTTATTAAATTACCAGATACCCAATCCTCCCAAAAAAGCAGCCAGAGAAAAACAAAAAATCACATATAAAGGTAAACCAATTCAAATCACAGCAGATTTAACACAAACCCCAGAGGCCAGAAGAACATGAAGTATTTCAAGATTTAACAATCAAAAAAATTTTCAATCCAGATTAACCTCTCTACCAAAGCTGTCCTCAAAACAGATTGAGAAATAAGGTATTTCAATTAAGAAGACCAGTTCAAAAGATAATGAGTGCTAAACTAGTTCTAGAGAAAATACTCAAAAATACTCTCGACAGAAATAAAAACAGAGGAAACTAGTGAGGTCAATGGATAAAAATCAACAAAAACAATAAGAAAAGAAAAACAAAGGACAGGCCAACAGATAAAGAAGGCAATGATAGTAAATAACAAGCAGTAGTCTCAGTAATCTCAGTAATTCCAATGTTAAGAGCCTCAACTCTCAAAAAAAAAAAAAGATACAGGATTGCAGATTGTATCAAAAAAGAGAATCCAACAGTCTTTGCCATTCAAGAAACTCATCTAATCAAAAAAGATATTCATAGACTAAAAAAAGGATAGAAGACAATATTTCTTGTACCAGGGCCCTGAGAACAAGCAATGGTAGCAATTCTAATTGAACACAGTAAACTTTAAACTGAAACTGATTAGAAGAAAAAAGGTCAGCACATATTAAGAGAATAGTTCAACAAAAAGTTAAAACAAGAGTATCAATTTTCATGAAACAAAAACAACTGAAATTAAAAGATCAAATAAAAACTAACAATCACAGTAGGGGATTTTAACAGCTCACTTTCACAAAGAGATCAACTAAACAAAAAAATCAGTAAAGACCTTCTGAGTTGAATCACACCCTTGAACATATGGACAATAGATATATGCAGAGTATTCCACCCCTCTATATATTCTTACCAACAGCACACAGTACTTTCTCGAAATCATATACTAATTCACAAAGCTCCCTTAAGTGAACATAAGAGAAGAGAAATTACCATATGCATATTATCAGACCACTGTGAAATGAAAATAAAAACCAACAACGGAAGAAATTTTAGAAAAAACAAAAGCTTCTGGAAAATTAACAACATATTCCTAAACAACCAATGGATCACAGAATAAATGAAAAATTTCAAAATTTCCGGACACTAATAACAATGATGTTACAACACAGCAAAATCTCTGAGACACCATGCAAGCAATTCTAAGAGAAATTCACCACAATCACTGCTCACATTAGGGAAACAGATGAAACTCAAATGGACAACCTTATGAGAAATCTTAAGATACTTGATACAACAACAAGCGAACCCAAACCTAAATTAAGGAGGGAAATTATAAAGATGAGAGTGGAGATCAATGAAATTTAGATTTTTAAAAAATCAAAAAGTTGGTTCTTTGAAAGAATAAATAAAATAGCTAAGCCCCTACCCAGACGTAACAAGAGATAGCAAGTAAAGACTCACATCAATGCAATTAGAAATGAAAAAGGTGGAGTGATAAGAGACAATGTGGAAATCCAGAAGATAGTTAATAATTATTTCAAAAACTTATATTCCAACAAATTAGCAAATTTTGAAGAAATGAACAAATTCCTAAACACAAACAAACTACCAAAACTAACTCAAGAAGACATAAATATGCTTAACAAACCAGTAACACGCAATGAAATTTACACAGTAATAACCTACCAACTAAAACAAGCACAAAGTGGGTTGGGGGTGTGGCTTAGCTGTAGATTGTGTGCCTTGCATACACTGGGCCCTGAGTTTGATCCTCAGTCTTAGACAACAAAAAAATTAAAAATTTTAAAAAGCACAAGACCAGATTCAATGTTGAATTTTACAAGATATTTAAGGATGTTATATTATCAATACTCTTCAAGTTCTTCAAAGAAATTGCAAAGAATAGAGTATTCTCAGACTCATTAATGGAAGCCAGTAACCCCCTGATCTCAAAACTAGATAGATTCAACTAAAAAAAAAAAACTATAGGCTAATTTTCTTAACAAGCATAGATGCAAAAATCCGCAACAAGATATTAGCAAATAGAATCCAGCAGATTATTAAAAAAAAAAAAAAAACCAAAAAAAACCCAACCATACTTCATGATCAAGTAGGTTTCATCCCAGCGAAGCAAAGATGGTTCAACACATGTAACGCAATAAATACAATACACCACATGAACAGAAGGAAGGTCAAAAACCATATGATATCAATAGATAGAGAAAAGGTTTTCACAAAATCCAACATCCCTTCATGATAAAAACCCTAAAGAAAACAGGTAAAGAAGGGCCATACCCAGAATGATAAATGCTATATATGATAAACCATGAGCCAACATCATACTAAATCAGGAATAACTAAAAGCATTTCCCCAAAATTCAAGAATAAGATAAAGATGTCTACTAATACCTCTTTTATTCAACAAAGAACTTGAAACACTAGCCAATTAGGCAAAAGAAAGAAATACAAGATTATATATAAATAAGAAATAAAATAATAACCAAAAGATATATATATATATATATATATATATATATATATATATATATATATTTATTTATTTCTGAGGCTGAGGATCAAACTCAAGGCCCTGTGTATGCAAGGCACACAATCATACATCTTTTATATGGAATATATATACATATATATCTTTCATATGGAATATATGTATCTTTTATATGGAGAATAATGAAGTACTCACATTATCATTTGTAGATATTTCTACAAAGACCCAAAGAACTCCATCAAAAAACTCAGGAAAAAAAAACCTCATAGAATTAATAACAAACTTCAGCAATGTAGCTGGACATAAAATCAATACAAAAAATCATTAGCATTTGTATACACCAAGGAATAAGTCAAAAAGGAAATTATGAAAATAATACCATTAACAGTAGCTTGAAGAAAAATGAAATAACTAGAAATTAATCTAAGCAAGCAAGTGAAAGAAAAAAGAAACTACCTACAGTACTCTGAAAAAAGGAGATTGAAGAGGCTGGGGATTTAGCTCAATGGCACTCACTGTGCCTGACTCCCAAGCACAAGATTCTGAGTTTGAACTCAGTACCAAAAAATAAATAGAGGGGGAGAGAGGAGGGAGAAGGGAGAGAAGAAGGACAAGGGGAGGGTGAAGGAGAGGGACAGAGGAGAGGGAGAGATATTAATGAAAACATCAAAAAATTGCAAGGTGCTCCTAACAGGCAAAATCTACACTATCAAAATGGCCATATTTCCAAAACTGTTACTCAAATCGAATGTAGTTCCAATCAAACTACCAAAAGCACACTTTACAGATCTAGAAAAATGATCTTAGAATTGTTATGGAATCAGAAGAGATCTGGAAAGACAAGAAGAAATTTGAGTACAAGAGCAAAGCAGGAAGCAAAGCAATGCCTGCCTCTAAGTTATACTGCAAAGCAATAATGATAAAACTGGCAATGGTACTGGAACAAAAAGATATAGGGATCAACAGAACATAACTGAGAATACAGAAACTTCCCTGGACAGTCGGCTATTGAAACTGGACCCCTATCTCTCACCATATAGTAAATTAAAATTAAAATGGATCAAAAATCTAAACAGTAAAACAAAAACATAAATCTAGTGGAAAATAGGTGAAACATTTTAAGACACAGGTGTAGGAAAGGATATTTTAAACAGAGCCTCAGCTGCACAAGAAATTAAATCCTAAAATTAAAGATCCAGTCAAAAAATGCACTAGAGAAATAAACAGACACATCAGAGGAAGTAATATCATTCAAATGGTCAACAGATACATGAAAAATGCTCAGTATCTCTGGCCATTAGAGAAATGCAAATTAAAACAACTCTACGATTACATCTTACTCCAAAAAGTAAGGTAATCATTAATATCATACAATAACGAATGTTGGCAAGGCTATGGTAAAATGGAACAATCACATTCCTTGTTGGTGGGAATGTAAAGTGGTGCAACTATTATGGAAATCAATATGGAGATTTATTAAAGAACTGAAATTAGCAATTCCATATGATCCACCTATTTATCCCTGTTGTTAGGTACCTTTCCCAAGGAGCTTAAGACATCAGCTGACAGTGACATACGCATACCAATTTTTATAGCAGCACAACTTGAAAATTTAAGTCCTGGAAATGGACCATACATCCATCAACAGATGACTGGATAAAGAAAATGTGGTATCTATATATAAAATGGAATCCTACTCTGCTATAAAGAATGACAGATCTGAGACATCTGCAGTAAAATGGATGCCTCTGGAAAATATAATGTTGAGTGAAATAAACCAGACCCACAAGCTTAAAAAGTGTTTGATACCTCTCATGTGAGTGAAGCACAGTACAAAGAAAATAATAAAGAATGGACAGAAGGGGATAAGGAGAGGGAACTCTTATAATAGGGAAGTGATCCAAGGGAAAAAGCATGAAGGGTGAGGAGGGAAAATTAAGTAGAATGAAGATATGTCATGTAAAGGAACCTAACAGTTTTATTTCATGTACACATTGTATGTCTTAACATCAGCTAATATTAATACCAACAAGAAAGAAAAACGGGATAGAGGAACTGCAGGTAGAAAGTAGTAGGAGAAAAGGGAATTTAAAAACAAAAAACAAGCTGAGGTTGTATTACTTCTCCCCAATCTGATTATAAGCTATATGAACTACAAATGTGTACTAATAAAATAAAAAAATAAATAACAGTTTTAAAAGTCTGTTGCTAGACTCTACTTCTCCGAGACAAGCTAACCCAGAATCTCTGGGAGTGGGTCTTGACTTTGGTTTCAGAAACACCCCCAGCTGACTATAAAGCCCAGTGAGACAATAGCCTCTGAGTTCAGTTTTAGGCATGTTTAGGGAAACTGGGAAGTTAAAATGGTACAGACTAAGATAAAGAGGCCAATTTAGAAGACAGCAGAGGTTTTAAACTAGCTTGGAGATTAACAGAAACAGAAAAAAGTACATGTGAGAAGTACTGCAAATGGGAAATCTGTAAGACTTTGTGATTATCTATATAAATGTAGTATCTATATAAATGTAGTAAAATAAATAGATGAAGTGTGTGGGAGTGAATGAAGCCCATGAATTCGATTGGCATAAACACAAAGTACAGAGAGAGTTGCCAGCAGATTGTTGTTCAACAACGTCTAGAATTCAGGAGAGATTAGTGATGACTTATCATCCACTTGCAGGTCACAGGAAATCTGAAGTTTAGATTCCTGAGGGAAAGAATGGAATTAAAAGATTGTTACCGCTTATCTCTCTTTTTCTTTTCTTTAACACAGAATATCACTACGTAGAAGTTCAAGGGGGCCTTGAACTCACTACGTGGCCCAGGTTGGCCTTAAACTCACAGCCTGTTATTCCTGCCTCAGACTGCTAGTACCTAGATTACAGGTATGGGCCTTGGAGTCAGATGCCTATGGTCTGAAATCCCTACCAACTGTGAGCTAAAATAAACATTTCCTCTTCTAATATGTGCATGTCAGGTATTTTGGCCCAGCAATGAGAAAACAATGAAGACACAGACTAGTGACAAGCCTTAAGGAGCTACCTACATTTAAAGGGCAGAAAGAAGAGAAAGGTAAGAGAGGTGGTCAAAGAAACAGAGGCACTGAAAAATCAGTATCCTTTAAAATTTAAAGGAAGAGACTTTTCAGTATGGAAATGAGTAATAAAATGTCAAAAGCTATACAGACTTCCAACTAAATATGGTGGGTAGTATTTAGATGACAATTTAATAAAAAGCCATATTGGATGAGACTAGGAAAGTAAATATACAAGAATTTTAGGCTATTTGTTCTAGATATTTTGAGATGTTAGGAAGGTAACAGCTGAGAGGATTTTTAGAATAAAAACTTAAGCTTTTTTGGAAAAAGACAGCAGTTGAGACAACATTGAGCAGGGAGAAAAGCTCAAGGAATCCTGTTTGAAAAAGGCAGGGGAAGAAAACTGCTAAGTGAATGTGCACCTCCTGATTCTAAGCCTCTGGGATGGCCACAGGATTAGAGACTCGTGACTAAGAAGAGTCTCTAGATCCACGGTGTGGGAACGATTCGAGTTAGGAAAACTCTCTAATTGCAAGGTTGAAACTGGGAGAGGGGCAGGGGAAAGCAAAGGGCAAAAAAAGTTTGAAGCCAAAAAGGAAAAAATGGAAACAAAGTTTGTTTACATGGGGGTAAGGGGTTGAAGGGGTTGGGAAAAAATAAGAATCTAGAAATACATATACAGGTACAAATTCTCAATGATAAATGCAATGATAAAGTACTCGCAAAATGTATCAATAAACTCAATTTTTTAAAATTTTAAGCTGTGCCTAGTGGACATCCCTGAAATGCCAGGACTCTGAGAAGCTGAAGCAGGAGGAAAGTTCAAGATTAGCCTGGGAAACACAATGAGACCTTGTCCAAAAAGAAAACACCTTTTAAAAATATTTTTTAAAAGGTTAGGAATATAGTTCAGTATAATGGTGCTGGGATCAATCCCTAGTATCTTCCCCCAAACAAACAAAACTTAACTCTTCACTGGGTTTAACTGTTCCTTTGCCATCACTGATCAAACTTACTACTCTATGACGGAAGCCCCAATTCCGCCTTCTCCACTCCCTCCCAAGCATTAACTTACTATCATATAAAGAACTCTCAGTTTCAAAACAATGCATTATTGTTAGTGAATAGCATATGTTCCTTCAGGAGAATAAGTGTGACTACTTTTTAAATGTCACCTCTAAGACTTTTCTACAGCAAGATTTATGAGGAATACTGGGTTACTTCGGGAGCAGAACTCGGCTACTGGTCCAATGGGTCAAATACCATGAGGCCATTCTAAGGAATCTGCCCAGAAATCTGCTGTCTAGCCCAGAATTTGGAGCAGCCATCACTGATCTCTCTAAATCCCCTCACAATCTCTTGCCACTGTGGTCTTCATGATCACCTTCCATATCTACTTAAACAGAAAGGAGTCTGGTGCTTAAGATAACCTACTGTTGCACCTAAATTAAAACAGGAGTAGACACTAACTTCAGCATCATGTGTGACCCAGCACAGTGGCTACATAATTTTGAGAAAAGCAATCCTATGGCTAGCTTCACTTGGAAAGTAGTGAAGTTTGCACTATCATTCCCAACTTTGTTTGCTCCTTTCTGCAGTTCATTAGTAGATATTGGTCTATTGTCAATCTTTGGACTTTGTATTTTCTTAAGCTTTTGGTAAAGTTTGTATTTTCCAGGTTATAACAGTTCCAAGTCAAATTAATATTTATGTAAAACTTCCAACCTCTATCTTTCAGAGGAGTAAATAGACTGATCCGGTCATTACAGGGGTCAGTGTAAGATTTTTATGCCTTGGGCAGGAGATTTGGTTCCATCATCTGCCTGGCAAGCTCAAGATCCAGAGTTCAATTCACAATGCCAGGTGTGCTGGCTCATACCTGTAATTCCAACACTTAGGAGGCAGAGGTAGGAGGACTGCTGTGAGACTGAGGCTGGCCTGGGCTACAGTGAGTTCAGGGCCAACCTAAACTCAAAGTGAGACCCTGTCTTGAAAATAATTTTTATGCCTTCAGAAAACCACAATTAGTACGAGAAATAGCTATAGAAAATACAGATACTTGTCCATGACTCCTTATGTTTAAGAAGAATAAAATATCTTGGAGAACAAAACAGAAAGGGCCTCGATTTCCCCCTCTAAGATTTCCTGTTGAATACAAGCTGCCTTCAAAAACTTTGTTTCCACCAGTGCCCAACTTAAGGAGCAAGTGACTCCTCTGTGAAACTTTTCTGCCATCTCTGCACATACAACAGGCCTGAACTTTCCAAGTATGTGACTTTCCTGGGGTGGCAACAAGAGTACTTCTATCATATTCAAGGAGCTAAGAGTGAGCAAACCCAACACACATGCACAGATCATCATGTCAAGTGCAAACCCCACCACTGTTGAAAGCAACGATTTGATGAGGCATGTTCAGAATCACATGCAACAGCTTACCATGCGTCTGCAACTTTTTATTTTAACTTTTTGGTCTATACAAACTGTACTCCTTGCATCCCTGGGGAGCTGCATACTGCATAGAGTCCATGCCCTACCATGTGCTCAACTATAAGACTCCGTAAAGCCTCACTTGGATGGCATTGCTTGCTTTTTCATGATTTCTACCTCAAATTGAGCAAAACAACCTTTGGATGAGTTGATAAACCAAAATGAGCTGTTATATAAATATTTTTTAAAAACAACCAACAACAACAAAACACTACTGCCCTTTGTCTTCTCATGATTTCTATTCTAGACTGAGCAAAAGAACTCCAGCCTTATGAGTGCTTATGGGCAAGTCACTTGCCCAGTATGTAACAAGGCCCTGGGCTCAATTCCCCGTACTATAAGAAAAAAAAAATTACTTCAGTTGTTTATGTGGTTACAAACAAACAAACAAAAATAGCATAGCACCAAGGGATATGAAATCATCACTTAGCATCAATCAAAATCAACAGCATCATCTCTCTATAAACTATGCCTCCAAATATAATCAGATACATTGTTTTCTAGTTATTCCTAACATATCAATTCCAAAATTCAATCAACACAAACAGCCTACCTAAAGTTAAAGCAAATCCATCAAAACACAGAATGGTGAAAAGTATAAAACAATCTGAGGAATGCCATGAACTAATTTAAAATTTTTAGTTTTAGAATGTATATAAAATGTAAATATTTAACATCCTGAACATAATTAGTACCTCACTATGCAGCAAATTTTCCCTCCTATGTGTGAAAACTTCTGCAGTAGGAAAAATAGGGGCAGTTAATGAATTTTTTGCCATTAAATTAGAGGAAATAAACAAGGCAAACCATTTCCCTTCAAATAAAAGGTACTATAAACAGCAGCTGATAATCCAATCATTTACTAGGACTTCATCCAAAGAAGTAAATCTCAACAGAGGGAAAAGAAGGAGTAGGTCGTTTCAAATTAAACACACCCCTCCCAACTCTTCCTCACTCAAAATTTCAACATTATCTAATAATCTTGACCTAACCAGACTGAAAATCGCTGCTGGAGCCATTGTTAGGATGTCAAGGTGCCAAATTCCTTACATGTGTAACATTCCTTAAAAGATGACAAGGAAAATCACTGATATAGTGTCTACACAGGATAAAACTGACTTTCTCACTATAAAATTAAAATTTCCATAGCATAATTGAGTTCTAGCTACCCCTAGCCTCAGTGAAGGGAGATTCAATGCCCCTTCTTTTTTGCAAGTGAGTAAAAACTAATCAATCCCAGGACAGAAGCAAATAAGTCTGTCAATATGATTCAATGAGTCCTATTAATCTAGCAAAACCTTAGCCATCAAGAAATGTAAGGCCATGAGTTATCTTGGATAGTTAAATATTCCAGATTGCTAAAGTTTTAGCATATAAATTATTAATCTGCATTTTAGAATTTACAATCGGATTCTCTTTTGAAGTATACCTTTTTTTTTGCTTAAGAACAACCGTTTTAAATTACAAAAGTATAAAAAAAATCATTAAAAATACTTCAGTAATTTGAAAACACATGAGGTAAAAATTTCTTCTTTTATCTTCCCTCTCTCATTGCACAAGTGGATTATACTTTGGAGCCACAAAAATAGTGAGTACTATTCACTTCTATAATAAATTTCATCTATTAAAATATTTTTTTTTTTTTTTTTTTTTAGGTTTTTGGAGACAGGGTCTCGCTTTGTGGTTCAGGCTGGCCCTGAGCTCAGCCTCCAACTCACATCACAATCCTCCTGCCTCTGCCTCCCTCCACACCCAGTATTGTTATGTGGTTACCGGGGAATCGAACCCGGGTCCTTGCGCTTGCGAGACAGGCGCCGGAACCACTGAGCTAACTCCCCGGCCCTCTATTAAAATTTTTAACTTTTTCCTTATTGTCTGTATACTATCTAACAACACCGTATGCCTGTAGCATACCTTCTGCTCACTTCTGCTGAAAGTCTGGAGCCAGAAAACTATTTATTAAAAAATAAAGATTAAATTTAAAAATTAAATGAGAGAATTTTTTAATTTTATAATTGTTATTTTAATCTCAGAAGTTCTTCATATTAATTCTGAAACAGTAAAATTTCCAAACAATAACTTTAGACTGATGAAATATAATCACTATTATTAATATATTATTTTAATTGATTTTATTGGTACCTTTTATATATGCATTATGAGTGCATTTAGCATTGAGGGTTTGTACCAGTACCTGCCACGTCTTGATTCTTATTTTTTTCCATTCCCTTGCCCTCACTACTATTATTCCACAAGTAAAAACTAATTATTATTAATATATTAATAAGCTCTCCATTCATATTCACATTTCATACAGGAAGTACCTTGCTTAAGAAATACATAAGTCAAATGAATCATGATACTGGAAAAATGTCACTATTCCAGTAAATATTAGAAGTAATATTAAAACAGAGAAAATTCTATCTATTCATTATATGTCTTTTCCTTACATATATCCAGTAAATTGCTTGCAAAGATGACTATACTGAAAATATATGACTTGTCTCTCAAGTGTCTCCTAAAATTGCTATCTTAAATTTATTTGGGGTTATGACCTTATCATTAGTTATGAGTCAATTCACTATAACCATCTCAGTAAATTCTTTGAAGTAAGTATGACAAAAGAAGAACTTTGCTAAGATTTCTGACGAAAGAAGACATACAGGCTTGCACTCCCTCCAGCATGTTACTCTTCTTCCATTCTCCCTGGCCAACTAAAGATAAAACAAAGAAGATAGTTTTCTTTTTGAGGATGCAAGGCAAGAAATTTAGAAATACGAAGGTAGAGAAGACGGTACTAACCATAAGGGAAAACACAGCCAAAAGATGGAGCGGAGCTATTGTCTTCCCTGAATCAAAACATGCCTGGAGTTGGTAACGATGTACCTCTTTAGGATGGAATCTTTGTCACTTGCAATTTGAAGAGTCCTAGCCCCTACATCTAGAACTTTATATTCTAGTCTTAAGATTTAAAGCAACAATTTTATTAAGTTCCAGCAAAATTACCTGCCAAGCATAATCTAACAATGATGAATTGCTATTTGAACAAAATCTCAGGATTAATTTTATGGATTTTAACTTAGCACACAATTTCCAAGTCTCAGAAGCACTGAAAAAATGATAAATTCTAAAGAAATGATCAATGACTTACAGAGATTACTAAATAAAAGGAAAATGAAAATGTAAAACAATAATAACCAAATATTTCCTTTTCTTGGCATTTAACTTATGGAATATCATATTTTATACTGAATTGTTTAAACATGTAATTTCTATAAACTGAAAAGTAGATTTAACTTACCTCAATTGCTTCGCATAATTCTGTTCAATTTCTATTCTCTCTTTAACAAATTTGGCATATCTTTCCAAGAAGTCAATTCCCCATTGTGTGTGCTTGTCTAAACTGTCGAACTGATCCTAGAAAAGAACAGTAAAAGGCATTGAAACAGACTGAAATTTTATCCACAGATATCTGAACTAACTTCTGATATTTGTACTGAGAAGCAATGAGGTATAAAATGGAAAACCTGGTCCCCAACCACTTCACCTCCCAAGACCTTCAAATAAGTTCCTAAGCTTAAGGCATGCTACTTTACCGGAGTGCCCTACACACAGGGCTCCCTACCCGCAGGGCTCCCTACCCACAGGGCTCCTCTTTCAACACTCTCCTCTAACCATCCTTTTTGCAATTAACACACTCCTCCTTTGAAATTCAGGGCAAGCAGGGTACCCTCCAAAAACTGCCAGAAAACTCTCAAACTAAGATTAATGGTCTTTTCCTGGGTCCCCAAGTCTCCCTAAAATTACATACTGTACTCTATTCAGTCACCACCGAAGGCAGAAACTATTACTCATTCCTGACTTCCCAACACCCAAGCACCACACTTGACACCACTGCAGGCATGTAACAGCTGTTTAGCTGAACAAAACCAAGTCTGGATTCAAATTCCGAGATCTGTCATTTACGTAAGTTTGATGCTGGGCAGGTTTATCAAAGCTTTTTCTATCTTAAACTGAGAGTCCCACCACTAAGGCTATAGGACTGTGCTGATGGTAATAATCATGTTATACAATGTAGCAATCACTATGTTAACAAAAAACAGAGCTTATATTATGGTCCTGCAAGGCTTTTAAATTTCTCAAAAATAGTTCCTTCTCTATCTCACGAGAAAAATTATCATTTGCCTTCAAGAACAGTCTCAAAATCAGTGACTAATAACTTGATGCTCTCTCCCTCTCATATATAAAAGTCTTAATTCTGATAAAATATTTAAGTATCAACCTTTTCTGTGTTTTCATTTTTAAACTACCCCTGGTTTAATCATATTTGTATTTACAAATAAAAAAAAAAATCTCCCTTTCATTATCTTCTTCCACTCTCAATCATTTTAAAGTTCTACTACTAAAAGCCAAATCTTAATAGCATACATAATTCCTCAGTTTATCATAGTTTGGTATTACCACTATCTTCTAGCAATTTTCTGATTATTACTTGGCTTCTAAAGTATATTTGAATACAGCAAGAAAATATACTAATCAATAAACTCAGTCTGTGTAATATGAACTGTTATAAAGTAGAATTCTCCTTAAACGGAAAAGCTCTACAAATCACCAGAACCACTGAGCTACATCTCTGGTCCTATACTATAATTCTTTATACTCTAGAAAGATTCTAAATGTTTAATTGCAGCCCTTTCAACAAAAAATCTGAACAAATACCTATTACACGGTTTTGTTTTGTTTTTTGAGTCAGAGTCTTGCTTTGTAGTTCAGGTAATACACCTGGCATTTGTATATGTATTTATAATTCAAATGATACACAATACTGTGAAGTTATATAATTCTGAAATCTACAAAAATATAAATTTAAAAAATTAAATAAACAGCTGTAATACTTTGAGCTTTTGTTCTTTACTTATTTAAAAGTAAAAACCTTTGAGCTATGACCTTTTTTCTTCTTGTTGTTTTAAAAAGGTATTAGTCCAGGCCAGCTGGTAATGTGCTCTGTAGCACAGACTACCCTAAACCCTGCAATTCTCCTTCTTCAGCCATCAGAGTGCTGAGATAATTATAGGCATGTACCACCATGCTCACCTTGGGTTAACATTTGAACTCAGGACTTTCCCAGTGAGCTATATTCCTAGCCTTTTTTTTTCAGGGTCTTACTTTGTAGTTCAGACTGGCCCTGAGCTCGCTATGTAGCCCAGGCTAGCCATGAACTCACAGCAATCCTCCTGCCTCGGCCTCTCAAGTGCTGGGACTACCGGTGTGGGCCAGCATGCCCACACTGTGGTATGTGGTACTGATTGCTGGTGGGTGTGAGTCTCCACACCTGGCATTGCTGTATGTGGTTACCAGAGATGGAACTAGGGACCTGGCACTTACAAAGCAGGCTCTGAAATCACTGAGTTCCATCCTTGGCCCATAATTTTATTTCTTTTTTTTTCAGGTTTTTTGAGATAGGGTGTCACTTTGTAGTTTAGGTTGGCCCTGAGCTCAGCCTCAAACTCACATTACAGCAATTCTCTTGCCTCAAAAAATCTGGTTAATAAATTTCAATGAAATCAGTCTGTTGTTTTTACAAGTTAACATGAAAATACTGCATTTTATATTTTTAACAAATGGGTTTACCCCTCAGCAGGATTACAAAGGTTGATTTTATTACATGTTAATTGACTGAGCCACAGGACCTAGTATTTCTGTGGAAGTGTTTGGGTTTTTTTAAATTAATATTGGGCTTGAATCCATGGCCTCTGAACTGAACTACATTCCAGACCCTTTATTTTGAGACAGGGTCTAGGTAATTTGCTAGTTACTTAGGTTAGGCTCAAACTTTCAAATCTTCATGTCTCAGCCTCCCAGAGTGCTGTGACTGAGGGCAAGCATGACCATGTCCAGCTTGTGAAAGTATTTTTGTTTTGTTTTGTTTTTTAAATGAGGTTAACACAAATAAATAAACCTTTATTAGAGCAGGTTATCCTCCAAGATATGGATGTGTTCAATCAAATGCATAGTCCACAATCACATGAGCTAATTCTAAGGATGTACCTCTCATTTGAGCCTGGCTACCAGGCCACCAGGCTCAAATGTCAGTTTTTGTGTACAATAGGCTAGCACTCGGTTCAGGGAAAGTGAAGTGGGGTATGGGGAGAAGTATCACCACTGTAGACACCTAGTAGCAAGAAATGGGGGGCCGGAGATTTAGCTCAGTGGTTTTAGTGCCTGCCTAGCAAGGTACTGAAATTGAACCCTGATAATCACATACAACAATGCTGTGCATGGTGACTCATGCCTGTAAACACAACACTAGATAACCACATACCACAATGCCAGGCATGGTGGCTTATGTCTGTAATCCCAGCCCTAGGGAGGCAGGGACAGGAGGACTGCTGAGTTTGAGGATAGCCTGGGCTACAAAATGAGTTCAGAGCCAGCCTGAACTACAAGTGAAGCCCTGTCTCAAAAAAAAAGTTAGGGCAAGTTGGTAAATCTGTTCTGGTCTGGTTTTTTTTCATGCTGGTGGTTTTTGCTTCTCATGGTGTAATTTTTCTTTTTCATTTTGCATGGGTTACTGTAGTTGTTGGATTTCCTGAGCTTATTCATACAAGCTTTTCCTCCATCACCTCTTCCCATTTCTTTTCTTTTTTTTTGTAAGACAAGGTCTTGCTTTGTAGTTTAGGCTGGCTCTGAGCTCACTACGTAGCCCAGGTGTGCTTCAAACTCACAGCAATCCTCCTGCCTCTGCCTCCTGAGTGCTGGGAATACAGGAGTGAGCCACCATGCCTGCCACTGTGGTATGCGGCACTGATTTCTGGTAGGTGTGAGTCTCCACGCTTTGCACTGTTGTATGTGGTTACCAGGGATCAAACCTAGGCCCTTCCACTTGCAAGGCAGGTGCCAGAACCACTGACCTAAACCCCTGGCCCTTGTCCTAACTTTTAGTGGGCCATGTTCAAAAAACAGACCCATGATGGAATATGTGGGGACAGAGATATGGGAACTATTCGTTCCAAGGAGAGAAATGAGAAAACCTGAATTGTCTCACATTCTTATGGGGGAACATTCTGTTCACCATACCACCATGACGAATTTTGTCTTTACCCTGACTTTCACTATTTTCCATATTAATAATGTAGTTCCCAACATTTTCCATTTCTATGCAATTTGCCGAGATGCCTTCACTGGAAAATACTGTGAATCTTGTTATACCCATGTGTCAAGTGGGTCTTGTACTGCCAGGTTCTAGCTGGAGATTTCCCCTTTGCAGTCTGCTTCTGTGAGCAGCAGAATTTTACTTCTTTACATAGAAAATGGCAAAGTTAAGAAAGCAAGTGAAAAAATAAACTCTATACAAATGTAAATTCAAAACAAGGGTTTAAAAAAAAAAAAAACTTAACAGAAGGCCAGCATTCTTTGTAGTAGGCTCCAACAGACAAAAACGCTGGATTCACTTGCACTAAAATTCCAACCCAAAACTAAGTTGTTTATCTGACTTCCTGAGAAATCAGGAGAGAAAATAGTCAAATTCCTAACCAGGCGAGTTTTAACAGACATGATACAGGAGAATTTTTGCTTTAACTTAACATGGAAAATAAGTTTGAAACAACCAGTCTAACTTTTGTTTCTCGTTTCCACTTTCCTCAGCCATTCTCCACCTATGAAACCAACTTCCTCTGCTAAACTCATCAAAATGTTCATTCAATTTTATGGAACGAAGTGCTACCGAGTAATAAAGTAATAAATATGGCCAATTACAACCTTTATATTTATACTTCTGTCTTTTGATACAAACAACAAATCTACTTCTGAGTGTTTCAAGAGAGCAGATATAATAATTTTAGGTGACAGTCACTTTAAACAACAAAATTATACAATGACAGATCCGTTTTCAAATATTCACCATCAAATGCTTTCTCTACAGTTCAAGCTTCTTTAAAAAAGCAGCCATTCACTAACAATTAAATTTTCCCTTTCATCTTTTCAAAAAACACAGTTTCACAAAAATTCCTAGTAGGCATACTACTGACAGCTATTTATTAAATGGGTCAAAAATTTGAAACAGCCAAGGGGTAAACAGTAAATCTGTGATAAGCAAGAATTTTTAGTAGTCCCTGCTCACTACATTTGGAAACACTGTAAATAATCTGTGTTCAGTTCTGTAGAAGTATTGGTTTTTATAAAATTAACTAAAATAAAATATAACAGTACTCTCTGGATTCCTAGGCATTAATTTTATTTACCTATAAATAATGAAGTGGATGTATTTTAACTTTACTCCAATTTCTTCTTTAAAATTCTAGTGACCATAATTTTTCGATGGCTACATTTTTTTCTTTTGTACTGCTTTTATTAAAGAAGTCAATTATTAGGAATAAATCTTCAACACATCTTTAGTGAGTCACAAAAAATGTAGTTTGATTTCATTATTCAAACAATCTAGTAAACATTAGGAGCTGTAATATAGAAACAGCTGTACTTATACTACATGGCAAACATCTAGTGTGCATTTTTTCCTTAAAAAATATTTCTTTAAGCTATTTTCTACACATATTCTAGTAGTGCTCACCGACATATGTAATTTTCTACCATGTTGTCTGACACATATCACTATTTACTACAATAAGACATATATATGTGATCTCTGTCCCCAGTTTTTGGCACAGATTCCAAAACTGTTGTAAGTCCTTCAGTGACAGGGCAAGAGGGGCATTCTTTTAAAGTTCATAAGAATCTCCTTTCAACCATGCCCAAGTTTATACTAGTGAGATGACTCTTGGAGAAGGCATTAAGGGCCAGAGTAACCAACTCTACCCTTAAAAAGGTTGGACCTTTCAAGCCTACCTTCCAACCTCCTAGAAGAGGAAATGCACACTGGGTTCAATACCTAATGGTCAATGACTTCATCCAACACATCTATATAAAAGAACCTCCATAAAATCCTAAACAATGGGTCTAGATGGCTTACTGGATGGTGAACATGTCTACATGCAAAGAGAGTGGTGCACCCAACTCCAGAGAGACTAAAGGTTCTGTTCTCTGGACCACATGCTATATGCCTCTTCATCTGACTATTCATTTATATCACCTATAATGTTTACAATGAACCAGAAATAATACATTTCCCTGAGCTCCATAAGCCAGTACACTGAATCTGAGGGCAGAGTTTTAGGAAACTTGGGTTTTTAGCCAAGTCATTCAGTAGCATCCAAGACCTAGGACTCAAACAAAACAGGCATCTCAACAGGTAACAGCCTTGTGGAACTGAGCACGTAAACCTCTGGGCTCTGCACTGACTCAGGTAGTGATATAACTGGACTGAACTGTAGGCACCCAGGCCGTGGGCAGAGAACTAGAGAACTGGTCACTGGCATGGAAAAAAATAATGGACATTTGGTATCAGAAAGAACTTTATTTTTCTTTTAGCAAGTATAGCTCTAACAATATACAATAAAATAAAAATGTTGAAGTATCTTGAATTTAATGACAAGGGCCAGAGTACGAGAAGGGAAAAGAGGTAAAATGATAAGTTAATAGCTACCTGCTTCACTCTTCTACACACACACTGACTGAAACTTCATCACAAGCCAGCAAGCCTTGCTTACATATCAATTTTCCAGCCAAATCATCTAACCAGCCAGAAGCAACCACTTCTCCATATGGACTACTCTCCTATCCTGAAGCTTTCTGCTAATTTTATCGTGCTCTTTTTATCTACAGCTGTGCAGGGTCAGTGTAAACAATTTATATGCTCTTCCTCCAAATGTGCTTTGGAAAAATACTCTCAGCTAGAGGTTCGGCAGATATTTTTCCAACTGCTATCTCATCTTGCTGCTGTACAGCCGCAGAAACTTGTCCCTGGACCTGGTCTTTTTCTGGATAGCAACTATACTTAGTGGCTCAATAAGCCTTTTGTTTCAGAGATCCCTTAGTTTGAAGAGTTTTGGTTTAACACATTATCTTTGAGCATTCGGTCTGAAATTGCTAAAGGCTTCCAGAATCCCCATGTTCACAGCAGCATGATTCACAATATCCAAAAGGCAGAAGTAACACACTTGTCCATCAATAGAAGAACAGGTAAACACAGTATGGTTTATACACACAGTGGAATATTACTCAGTTTTTTAAAAAGGAAGAAAATTCTAACATGCTAAAAAAAAACCCCAACACACAAAAAAAACAGAAAAACTTTGAGAATATTATGCTAAGTAAAATAAGCCAATCATAAAAGGTTAAATACTGTATGCTTTATCCTACTGTCAGGTACCTAAAACACTCAAATTTATAGACAAAAAGTAGAATGGTGGTTAGGGGGCTGAAGAGAGTAAAACTAAGGAATTATTTCATGGGTACATAGTTTCAGTTTGGAAAGATAAAGTAGTACTACACAAAAGGTGGTGATGGTGGCATTTCAAGGTCAATATACTTAGTAAACTATACACTTTAAATGGTACATTTTATCACGATTTTTTTAAAAAGGGTTTGCAAACACTATCATTAAAGTTAGTGAAATTTAGCATGGTCTTGACTAGTTATCACATGAGTGTAAAAATCAAAAATTGCAGAGATCATGGTCTAGATACTTTTCAAACTTTGGTAATTATAATTATGATGGTGAGATAATAATGATCATATTACTTTTAATATCAGAGCACAAAATATACAGTAAGCTTTATTACTAACACAACAGATCAGTGGCTATAATCCCAATAATTTAGGAGGATCACCCTCTTATCCACAGAGTAACACAGCAATTATGAAAAGAAAAATTTTTTTAGCTTGGCATGGTGACACACACGTGTAATTCCAGCATTCATGGGGCTGAGGCAGGGAGATCCTCAAAGGTTCAAGGCCAGCCTATACTATATAGTAAGACTTTGTCTCAAAAAAACCAAATAAAAGTTTTCCTCAAGTCTATTAAGACGAAAACCATAAACTTGGCCATTTGTCATTATTTGCTTACTATAATAATACATTATAACATGTAATACATTTAACCCATGGTTTCTTCAAGGGAAAATCTAAAATATTAGTGTCAATTTCTATTCTAAATGTAAGTTTAGAAGTGCTTTGTTTCTTAATTTTTTAAAAAAAAATAGTATCTGAACAGAAGTTCCAGTCTCTCTTCTCACCTCAGAGAATTATCCTGTGATTTTTGAAGACTCCTTTAAATATCCTTTATTTGCTTTGTATTGAGTCATATTTACCCTGACATAGTCTTACTGTGATTTTTTTCTTTTCAATGTTATCTCTCCCATCTTAGTACTTACACAAAATTTCACTTTTATATTTATCATGTCCCAAATTAAACATAATATATTACTCTAAATTTATATATTCCTCTTTATTTTGAGTTTTTTCAGGACTCCATAGAACAATTAAATCATATGATGGATTTACTATCTACAACTTCAATTAGATAATTTTAAGAAATTAAATGTCACTCCTAGTTTCTCTAATACTCAAAGTTACTCATGCTATAATTTCCCAGAGTAAATATTGGCCAATACTGTATCTATGTATTAATATTATAAAAAGTATTTTTATACAAATTGCTTTGTATACCACTTTTTAAAATGTACAAAAGCTCAAATAATCAGAATATTTGGAAAATACTGTTACATTTCATTTTTCAGTTACAAGGTTACAAAATCTCTTTGGATATGATCTTTTTAAAGTTTTAAATTTACTTTTAATTAAAAATATTAATGTTGACCTAAAATATTCAAGACTATCAATGAATAATTATACGAGTAGAGTATGCTACAGAAGTATCATAAGTAAATTAAGCATATATACCTAAGGTCAGGACCTTTAAAATAAATCCCAAATAAAGCCAGTTTTAAAAATTACAATCAGTTTTAAAGCACAATATAAAATTAAACATACAAGTTTGTACAAGTCAAACAAGGTCACTGCTTTGTTAGCCATGGAAGCAAGAGAGGGGAAGCCATTAAACTAAAGGAAAATGTATCCTGCAAGACAAACTTTGAAACGAAAGTTTAAATGCTATCATACCACCATACTGAAAAATTTTATCTCAAACAGTAAATCTACAAATTTCATGTAAAGAATTTTTATCAAATACACATTAATATTTACAATTAAGATACAAAAAGTATTCTTTATTTCTAAGGTAAATTTCATTTCATCCATCTGGGTTTTCAACTGGACATACTGACTACAATATATGAAGAAATTAAATATTATAAATACTAACAAACTCAAAGTTGAACAATTTAAATTTTTAAAGAGTAACAAACTTAGTAAGACTCATTTAAATAACAAGCAAAGTAAAAGTAAGAGATCTAAGCAACATTCACCCTCCAAAATTAAAAGTGAATAAATGTTCATTTTTAAATTCTGTAATTTTACTTCAGTCATCTGTAAGCAAAACCCAAAATCAATTTTGAAAAAGCAAAGAAATACCAATCAGTAAGACCCATAAAGTTAGTCTTGTTACTCTGAAATCACATACATCAGAGTACAAATTTATTTTTACTGTTATTTACAGTTTCCAACCAGTCAATGAAGTATATAGTCTCATCTTTCACAACAATTTAATGTATCTATGGGGTTCAAAAACAATAAATGTTAAAACCACTACAGATATATAAAATGAAGATAATCTAACAACCTGGCACAAAGGGCACTTGATTGCTGGCTTTATAATAATTCTATTTATATTGTGCTTTGAAAATTCTAATTTTTCTTGCATACATTAGTAGATATTACCTATAAAACCTTATTGACAAAGAAGGCATTTTACAAATGTTGAGTACCAAGTTTCTGAAATAAAGAAATTTGCTTCACTCTGTTTTTCATTTTATAATTATTATTATTGGTTAAATTCAGTGATTAATTTTATTTATAAGCAGCGGTTCCAAATTTTTGTTTTAATGAATATGGAAATGATGATATTTAAGTGATTTTTCCACAGCTGGTTGATCACCAAAACAGTATGAGACTATATTTTCTCTTAAAGTCACTGACCAGTTTTACAACTGCCCAAATATATAACTGTTATGAATAATGAGGTAATTTTTCACAAAAGGGAAGACACAGGTCGAAAAGTTTTTTGGTCATAGAAAATACAAAAAAACCTCAAAGTTAAAAATTCCTCAGTTTGGGCCAGGGATTTAGCTCAGTGGTTCCAGTGCGTCTTGCAAGCTCAAGGACCCAGGTTCGATCCCTGGTAACCACATACCATACTGGGCGTGGAGACTCATGCCCAGCAGCAATCAGTACCACATATCACAGTGCCGGGCGTGGTGGCTCACGCCTGTAATCCCAGCACTCAGGAGGCAGAGGCAGGAGGATTGCTGTGATTTGAGTTTGAGGCTGAGCTCAGGGCCATCCTGAGCCACAAAGTGAGACCCTGTCTCAAAAAACCTAAAAAAAAAAAAAAAATTCCTTAGTTTACGCACACATTCAATGCTCAAACATTGTCTACAACATTACTAATAAGAGTCATTCAGACTTTAGTGGTCATTCCCTTTAAGATCAGAATAACAAGCATGAAAAAAGATAGCTGGAAAAGGAAGGAATATTTTTGACACAAAGTCATAAAGAATCAAAGGTCATGAAGTCTTTGATCTTCAGAGGGAATATCCTCTCATCTACATACAATTTAAACTCTCAAAAAACACAGCTCCCCAGGGCCGGGAGTTAGCTCAGTGGTTCCGGCGCCTGTCTTGCAAGAGCAAGGGCCCGGGTTCGATTCCCCGGTAACCACATAACAATACTGGGTGTGGAGACCCACACTCAGCAGCAACCAGTACCACATACCACAGTGCCGGGCGTGGTGGCTCACGCCTGTAATCCCAGCACTCGGGAGGCAGAGGCAGGAGGATTGCTGTGATATGAATTTGAGGCTGAGCTCAGGGCCAGCCTGAGCCACAAAAGCGAGACCCTGTCTCAAAAAAACCTAAAAAAAAAAAAAAAAAAAAAAAAAAACACAGCTCCCCATTCTGAGCTTCCCTTTGAGCTGTGAAAAAGTTGGGGAAAGGACAAAGACAAACTAAAGGAGAAATACGCAGCTTTTCTTTAAAAATCTATGGATTAGAAATGGAGACAAATCATCAAAATGGTCAATTTATCATTACTTCTCTATTGTATCTTTAGTAAAGCTCTAATTCCAGATTACGAATTGAATCAAACTTCACCTCTACTATTCTCACTTCCCTTACTAACATATTTATTTTTAACACAGCTTTTGAGAAATAAATTAATTAACGGTGCCCTAAATTAAATCTTACTTCATATTTAAGAATGCTCTTATTTTCTGCTTCTTTTGGGCATGCCTGATGTCTTATGGGTTTTTTGTTTTGTTTTGTTTTGTTTTGTCCAATTTTTGTGGTGCTAGAAACCAAACCAAGGGCATAAGCACTCAACCACCAGCCCTGATTGTGCCTTTTTAATTTTGAAAAATACTTAAGTTATTTTACCTTATTTACTTGGGAATACAAGCAAAATAATCTAAACTAAACGTGGGAGCAGTACCAACGTGAATGGCCACACTATGCAGCGTAACTTAAATGAATTATTTGTTGCTCAGCACTGTACCAAACCATAATGTATGCTAATACATATTACAACACTCAATCTTCCTGCTTTTATCTATTAAGTATCTGCAATGTAAGTATTTAAGACAACTATGAACCAAAAAATGTTAAAAGTTTTTTCAGAAGTCACTAATAATATTAAATACTTTTAATTACTTAGACACAGCCCTGCATCCAAATGAAGTTCCAATAAAGTGCTTCTGGTAAAGCACCAAGACATCACCATTTAAAGAAGACTTCACTGAAAGGCAGAACAACAACTTTGCTGTCCTACTTTCAGCTCACTCTATGGCTCTGACTTTCTGCCAAAGTTCCTCCAGCCCCTCTGAATACCAAACTACCACCAAAAACATTTTTAAAGATCCAACACAACTGACTTTTCTCCCTCTTTAATTCCAATGGACTACAAAAACTTTGTATTTAAGTCTCAAGAAGCTAAGAAACCAATTATTTCAGGGTGAACAGGCAATATCTACACCCAAAGTAAATTGAAGAGTATTGTACAGGTGTTTTTGTAAAATCAACTTAATTGTTTTTCTCAATTTTTTAAAAGATATGTATTTTAGAAACCTGTCCACTTTTTGTAATTTTTTCGCAATTTTGTAATTTAATATTTTAGCTAAATTTTAAAATAAGTTCCTAGTGACATCAGAATTTATTCTAATGATCCCTACCACAATTTTTTTTTTTTACTTGTTCGCTTTGTAGTTCAGGCTGGCCCTGAGCTCAGCCTCAAACTCACATCACAGCAATCCTCCTGCCTCTGCCTCCCGAGTGCTGGGATTACAGGCGCGAGCCACCACGCCCGGCACTGTGGTATGCCTACCACAATTTTTAACATAACTTTTCTAAAACCTTCACTCCCTTCTTCCTCAGCAACTCACTCCCATGATCCTCTCCACTGTCATTAGCAGTAACTGCACAGTGCCCCTCCCTCCCACTCCAATACCATAATTCAAGAAACTCATTCTCGGGTGGTTTCCACTCTCTAGCAATGTGATTAGTGTTGCTACATCTTTGAACATGTACTGTACGTCTCTTTTAAAGTGGAAATGTAGGATTCTTATAGTAAGTCTATGCTTAATTTTTTTTTTTTTTGAGAAACCATCATAGTTTTTCAAAGCGGTTGCATTATTTTATATTCCCATCAACAGTGTACATGGAGGGCTGAGGATTTAGCTCAGTGGTGGTCACACATGCCTGAGAAGAGTGTGCACGGGTTCCTTTGGCATCGTGTACTAGAAAACACTTACTTCCTGTTGCTTTGTTAATACCGTAGTAAGTGATACCTCATGGTGTTTCTGAGTTGCATCTCTCTAATAATTAGTGATATTGAACACATTTTCATGTGCTTACTGGTCACTATAGATTCTGGGGTACTAATTAAATAATCTGTCCATCTTTTAAATGGACTACAATATTCTAAGTTTGTTGTATTTAGTTCTTTATGTATCCTTGATAGTAACATGAAGTATATGAATAGTGAACACATTCTTCCATTCTGTAGGTTCACTGTGTTGATGGTATCCTTTGATGTACAAAAGTTTTAAATTTTAATAAACTCCAATTTTTTTCATTTTTGTTTTGATGTCGTATTTTTAAAAAACTGCCAAATCAATCATCATAAAGATTTTCCCATGTTTGGGCCGGGGAGTTAGCTCAGTGGTTCCGGCACCTGTCTTGCAAGCGTAAGGACTGGGTTCGATCCCGGGTAACCACACACAATACTGGGAGTGGAGACTCACCCCAGCAGCAATCAGTACCACATACCACAGTGCTGGGCGTGGTGGCTCACGCCTATCATCCCAGCACTCAGGAGGCAGAGGCAGGAGGATTGCTGTGATGTGAGTTTGAGGCTGAGCTCAGGGTCAGCCTGAACTACAAAGCGAGAACCTGTCTTAAAAAAGACTGTCCCATGTTTTCTTCTAAGAGGTTTTAAAGTTTTCATTCTAATATTTATGTCTTTTGCTACTTATTCATTTTGAGCAAATTTCTGTATATGATTTTAAAGTAAGTCTCTAACTGCATGTAGAGATCCAATTTTCCAGCCAGGGTTGGTGGCACATCCCTGTGATTCCAGCACTTGGGAGGCCGAGGCAGGAGGATTGAGGAGGACTGCAGTGAGTTTCAGGCCAGGTTGGGCTACTATAGTGAGTTCAAAGCCAGTCTGAGTACACAGAGACTCTGTCTCAAAAAAAAAAAAGTATACCACCAATTTTCCCAGCTAAAAATTTCATTGCTGAATTACTATCCTCTACTCCCACTAAATAGTCTTGACACACTTGTCAAAAATCGTTCGATGTGGGCCAGGATTTATAGCTCAGTGGTTCCAATGTCTGCCTGGCAAGCGCGAGGTCCTAAGTTGGATCCCCAGTACCACATATCACAATGCTGGGCATGGTGTCTCATGCCTGTAATCCCAGCACTCGGGAGGCAGAGGCAGGAAGATTGTTGTGAGTTCAAGGCTGAGCTCAAGGCCAGCTTGAACTACAAAGCGAGGACCCTGTCGCAAAAAACAAACAAACAAACAAAAATTGTTTGACAACAGCAGAGGATTTAGCTCAAGTGGTATTGTGCCTACCTTGGAAGCATAAGGGCCTGAGTTAGATTCCTGATACCGCAAAAAAACAAAAGAAAAATCATTTGATGATATATAAAGGGGCTTATATTCTGGGCTATCTTATGCCACTAGCTGTATGTCTGTATTTATGCCAACACCACACTGAAGTTTTTAAACCACAAAATGTGAACTCTCCAATTTTATTCTTTGTTTTTACAAGATTCATTTGTCTGTTCTGGTTTCTTGAGAATCCATATAATTTTAGGTTAGATTTTTCTGTTTCTGCAAAAAATATCATTGAGATTTTGTTGGGAATTACACTGAAGCTATAAATCATATTGGATATTACTAACTTCTTAGGTCTTCCAATCCATGAACATGAATGTCTTCTAATTTATTTATGTCTTTAACTTCCTTCAGTATTCTTTTGAAGTTTTCAGTGTTCAAGTGTTTGACCACTTGGTTAAGGTTAGCCCAAAATATTTTTATGTCATTATACACTGTTTTCTTACTTTCTTTTGTAGACTTTTCATTGTTAGTGTACAGGATTGCAACTGATTTTTGTGCATTTTTTAAAAACCTTGTAAGCACGCTGAGTTAACTTATTCTAAAGTTCTTTAGGAAATAAAGTTTCCTACATACACGATCATGGTACATGCAAATAATTTTACTTCTTTCTGTCCAAAGAGTACTTGTTTTTATGTTTTCTTAGCCAAAACTGCTCTGTAACTCCAAACATTGTATCAAATACAAGTGATAAAAGTAGTTATCTTTGTCTTATTCCTATTCTTAAAGGAAAAACTCATTTTTACCACTTAATGTAATGTTAGCTATGGAGAAACAAATTTTCAACTCAATCTTAAAAGATAGGATATTGTTATAGTTTGTGTCTAGATACCCCACCCGAAAGCCTCATGTGGCTCTAGGTGGGTGAGTCTAGAGAGTGTAATGCTAGGATTCAAGGACTATTGAGCACTAAATCAATAAATGTGAGTGACTGGTTTGGCACCACCCTAATCTCAGTAGTCTAAATAAGATAAAAGAGTGGAAAGACACTGTTACGGTCTCCTGTTGCTTTTGCTGTCTTCCACTACCATGATTGGTTGCCACTCCTCTGCCATGTGCCACCCTGCCTTGGAGCCAGCAGATGTGGACTGAAAACTCTACAAACTGTAAGATAAATCTTTCCTTCCTTGAGTGTTTCATATTTTTTCTTAGCAAAGAGAGAAAAATAACAAATAAATATTGACACCTAAAAGATAACAGGGAAAACAACCAGAAGGGGAAATATATAAACAAAAAAAGGATTACAGAAATGATGTAATTTTTCATTACCAATTTTAAAATCAGCCCAGATGAAAGAGAAAAATACAACTAAGTCCATACTTCTCATTGCTAAAAAGCAAGAACTACCCAAAAA
Source organism: Petromus typicus (assembly GCA_004026965.1). Taxonomy (NCBI): domain Eukaryota; kingdom Metazoa; phylum Chordata; class Mammalia; order Rodentia; family Petromuridae; genus Petromus; species Petromus typicus. The sequence continues at coordinate 96,264 of PVIR01002043.1, forward strand.
TAGACTCTCTAAATTCAACCAAATGATGATACAAAAGATATAAAAATCCTGTTTTCTACAATTCCACTAAAAACCAGTGGTCTACTACTGATAAAACGCCTTAGAATATGCAACATGACCTCTTCTGTTAGCAAATGCTCTTTCATATTCAATGTAACAACTTCTAAAATAATAAACACCTTTTTAGACCAAAAGTCTAGCTTATTTATTTTTAAAAACTCACTATATATAAAACAGAAAGTGACTGGGTTCATGGAAAAGTCAGACCTCATAGTTTCTTTTTGATAATGAGTATTGAATGCAGGATTTTTCGCTGAGTTCACATAACCACCCACCCATCTACCCTGTTGCTTATTTGGGGGTTTTGTTCTTTTTTGGAGACAGTGTGTCTCTGTGTAGTTCAGGCTGGCCTTGAAATTGCAACAATCCTCCTGCCTTTATTCCTAAGCTTTGGAATTACAGGCATGTGCCTGCTGAAACTTGACATTCTCCTACCTCAGCCTTCCAGAGTACTGTAGGTTCAAGTGTGTACTACTAGGCAATGTTTTTTTTAAAACTACAAATTTCTAGAGAACAAATCATATACAAAATTTGGTATAAATTATTTTCAGAAAGTCAACAAAATGTTTAAACTTCTATCCTGTACATTTCTAAAATAGCTGAATTTATTAAAGGGTACTGTTCTCTAAATACTCTTAATGTAGTTTATTCAGCACAATTTTTTTCAATTTCATATTTTTCTTTGTTATTTATTACCTGTGTCAGCTTTCTGTTGCGTCAAAATATCTGAGAAAATGGACATAAAAGGAACAATGTTTATTTTGGCTCAGTTTCTGTCCATCCAGCTGGCTCTGTTGGTTTTAGGTCTACGGTGAGGTAGAAACATGATGGCAGAAACTGCTCACCTCATACGAATAATTCATCCTATCAGGGTGGGTTCAGGAACAAAATACATCTTTCAAAGACACACCCCTAACCAGACCCTACCTTCTAAAGTTTCCACTACCTCCTAACACTGTCACCAGTTGGAGACCAAGTCTTCAACGTGAGAGCCTGTAGAGCCCATTCCAAATCTGATGTCACACTGAAGAAATGTCAACATGCCAAAGCATATATGCAGTGAATACGCACAGTTTTTGCTACAAAAGTAATTACTTCATTTAATACTAACTTAAATATCAGCATTTATATAGGCATTTACTTCATTTAATATTAAAATACTGATTTTAATGTTAGTTTTGTTTTGAGAATTCTCAGTAACTTTAAACAAATCTATGAAACTAAAACATGATACATTTATATATAAATGAAATATATTACAAAATGGCAAGTACAAACATAAAATTTTTGGCCAGATTTGTATATTTTAACAATTTATAGGTTTTAATTCATCTAGCATACTCAACATATAAATGCTGTATTTATTTTTAAAAAATTACAAACTAATTGTTCTCTGTAGAATCCCTGTGATTCATTTGTCCCAAAATAAATTTTTTTAATAAATATTATCAGAACATATCTACATTGATATTCCCATTTTCTTACTTAGCTCTCTCATTCTGCAGTTCTTTGTACTGACTTTCCTTTCCATTTCAGATTATTCTCTTTTATTCAACTCTATTGTGATTCTTGGAGTCAGTTGTAGGAAAAGCTAGGATTATAGTGTAGGCTCAACTATTGTAAATCTATAGTTTTCTGTATCTTACATCCTTTAGTCCTCGCTCTAGTCATCTGCTTTTTATGTTGTCCTTGCCATCTACCACCCTTCAATCACTTTCTTCCACTGGTATCTCTGCCATTACACTAACTGGCAACACAATACAGCAATCTCCTTTTTTTTGTTTGTTTTGAGATAGGGTCTCCCTTTGTAGTTCACTATGTAGCCCAGGCTAGCCTTGAATTCACAGCAATCCTCCTGCCTCTGCCTCCCAAATGCTAGGATTACAGGCATGAGCCCCATGCTCAGCATTGTGATATGTGGTACTGATTGCTGGTGAGTATGAGTCACCATGCCTGGCATTATTATATGTGGTTACCCGGCATCGAACTAGGTGCTTGAACCACTGAGCTAAATCCCCAGCCCATGATCTCCTTTTTTTCTAAGAGATGCATTCAAAGCTCTCCAGTGAATGCCTATAATATCAAATAGTATATATGCATACATACAGAGATACATATACAGAATCTGCCAAAAAAGTATATACACTTCAGCAAAAAAAAAAAAAAAGTGTGATTTTTTTTTTTTTTTTTTAGGTTTTTGGAGACAGGGTCTCGCTTTTGTGGTTCAGGCTGGCCCTGAGCTCAGCCTCAAACTCACATCACAATCCTCCTGCCTCTGCCTCCCGAGTGCTGGGATGACAGGCGTGAGCCACCATGCCCGGCACTGTGGTATGTGGTACTGGTTGTTGCTGGGTGTGGGTCTCCACACCCAGTATTGTTATGTGGTTACCGGGGAATCGAACCCGGGTCCTTGTGCTTGCGAGACAGGCGCCGGAACCACTGAGCTAACTCCCCGGCCCAAAAGTATGATATTTTTTAACAGATGGTGTTATCCTCAAACATGGGACCCTAAAGGATGCCATATATCACAGAAAAGCCAACATACTCCTGGCCGTTAGAGGAAAAAACTGAAAATGCACATGCAGTAATCTCAATGACCAAGGTTACCCAAGCAGCAGTTTGCCAAATGCAGGACCAGCGGTTGACTCACCTCTGCACTGTCAGAACAGAACAAGACACAAGATTTCATACTCAGCATGGCACATAACTTGAAACTTATGACTATTTTTAAAATTTCTCATACTGTAGTTTTAGACCATGGGTAAGTGAAACCATAGATAATAAAGGATGGCTGTATCATCTCCTGGAAATGACATTTTAACCCTGAAAACAGAGAACATGATTACCAAAAAGGAGAATCAAGAGCAGAACTAACCTTTATGTGTATGTTTTCATAGTTTTAGCATGAAAATTCTCTAGAATAGTATTATAAAGTCTAATCAGAGGCCTTTGTGTCTAGGAAAAACTTCAAAGATCACATTATGGATGTGGAAACAGAAACCTAGAGATTACACTATTTGCCTCAGGTAACAAAGCTAAGTAAAATAGCCAAATCAAAGATCCAGAAGTCTTAATTAGTTTTTCCTGTTTTGCTGATTCAAATCAGTTCACTTATCCAAGTAATTAGTCTTATACTGTATTTATAATTTAGAAAGGAAATGGCTTCCTGGGTCTAATCTAATCTGAAGGATACTTAGTTCTTGGTATATACATGGGGAAAAAATCCAGAGTGACCTCATACTATTCTCAGCACATAATTATAGTTAAGTGTTGAGATAATTCAGTTCTATCTACATAAGTTTATTATATTTTGGTAGAAGCAGAGCTGACACAGATTTTTATGGCTTGATTGGAAAATCTTAATAATTAGAATTATGATTAATAAATTAAATTTTACATGATAAAAGTATGTTAATCTAATTTATGCATGATTCAGCTGCTTTTTAAGCTTTCTTATGTGATTTATTATAATGGCAATATTGGCAGATATCATCAAATAAATGAATTCTCTTACACATTAACACAATCTAGGCATTCTTCACAATACTACTTTGAATTTACAGGGCCATTTTTGTCCTTAATGTATGATTCTTTATGTTGCAATTCTTTTCAGCTTCAAAACCACTGTTACTTCTACATTTCATTTCAGTATACTATTTCTACCTATACTACTTTAAATGAATACATAATGTCAAGGGTATTTTATTGTTTTGTTTGGAGACAGGGTCTCTCTGTAGTTTAAACTGGCCTAGAACTAACAGCCTATCTAACTGCTTATAAAAAATTTAAAAGTTTGTTCTACATATAGAAACACTAAGATTATTTAGACGTAAACAAATACCTAAAAAAAGATGATGTCAATGACTTTGTTGATGTTGCCTTTTCATTTTGTGCTTTGCAGAGTTAGGGATCAAACACAAGGCCCAAGGGAGTAAGTTTCAACTTTTTATTCCTTACGTGCTTCTTCCACTACAGGATTTATAGGATGATTTCTGCGGTAACATAAGACTAGTCACATCATGCACCAGAAGAAATAATCAGGATTGAGTTGTTTGCACCATTCTACCTGAACTACTATTTGCTCTTACATTAATTAGATTTGAAATATAATTGGAAACTCTAGGTTAAAAATAGTTCAAGAGATTTAATAAGCTGTTTCCTTAAATTAGGAGATTTTAGAATTAAAAGACCCTGAAACTCAACTTGTAAGGCCTGTATTAGTCATCAGTAAGAAAATGTGAAGATATCTAAAGGAAAGTACCCTCGTATATAATGTATGGAGAAACATAACATGCATATATGCATTATCTCATTTAACTTTAATCAACAACCTCATGAAGTTGGTTGTACTACTTTTTTTTTTTAGATAATGGAATGGATATTCAGAAGTGACTTCCAAGGTTTACAAAGTTGGAAGTGTTTCTACTTGATAAAGCCAAAAAAAAAAAAAAAAAGAGCATTGTCTGAGTCAAAGGTTCAGAATCAGGCTGCTATCTAGATACTTTAAGAGATATTAGACCAGAGGTTTACTCATTTCTCTTCAGTAAACTGTTCCAAGGTTCAGTAAAATCATAAACTGAATAACTGTTTTGCTTTGTAGGGAGAAGAGCAGATAAAAATTAAGAACAGTCACAAATTTTGATGATTTATTTTATCTTGTTCTGTTCTGTTTTGGAGGAGACAGGGTCTCACAGTACATTCCAGGCTGGTTTTGAACACACTATGTAGCCCAGGCTGGCCTTGAACTCACAATGATCCTCCTGCCTCATCCTTCTGAGTGCAGGGATTTCAGGTGTCTACTACTATATCTGGAAGATCTTACTTTAAGTTTCAATGGACACTTTTTGAAAAGCAAATCTCTAGATGTCTGAATCATCAAATATCTTACCTGTCCATCTGATTTCATAAATTAAAGAAAAACTAAGTAAAAATTAAAATTCCATTAAGGAAAAAGTATTCCTGGACTTTTGACATACATAACTTCCTTAGAAGTTCTAGGACATATAAGTTTTAGAACTATCAGCAATTTTATTGTTCTTGAGTCCGTGTCTCAGTGTGCAGTCCCGGATGGCCTTGAACTCATCATGTAGCCCACAGTGCCCACAAACTCACGGCGATCCTGTGTCAGCCTCCCAAATGCTGTGATTACAGGCATGTGCCACCACACCCAGCCTACTCCCAGCAATTTCTAAATGGAAAATTTAATGTAATATTTGCATCCACTGAACTTAGAAAAATGCATTATATTTCACAAACTGCTAAAAGTTAAAAATGAATGAAGCAATATCTAAATCTTAGCAGGGCCTTAGACCTTAAATATATTGTACTACTGTAACTCTTAGAAACAGTTACACCTACTCAAACTTATTTGATTAAAACTGATCAATGAAAAATTTTGATTGGTCACTGTTTATGAGTATAGTCCACTGTGTATTTACTAACTATAATTATTAAAAATTAATGAACTTATAGAATAAATATTATCAGTTATCAATAAAAATATGATCTGTGGGTATACACATTAAGTTTTTTAACATGTAGTGCTCACATATGGCACAGTTTAAATGTCCCTGCACCACAGACATTAACTCTCCAAGTTAAAAAAGCAATATGCAAAGTTCTGAGGTTATCTAGGGCAGTAGTGGTGAATCTAGCACTTAGGCAGCAGACCATTTTTATCAATGAAACCTCTAATAGATTCAACATCGCAGATCCAGGAACAGGAGGACCAGCCACGTAAAACTCAAAGAACTGGCCCTTGGAAAAACTGCCTGTCTCTGTAAATGACCTCGCAGTTGAGCAACCCAAAGCAAGGGGTTTTTGGACTTCTGAATTTCATGGGCTAGTACAGTATCTAATCAGATTTTAAGCATTGATGAAACACTTCTTTTAAAAATAAAACACATAAATTACTGACTCCACTCACTATCATTTTATAGAAAAAACAATTTAACAAATCTAACCTACAAAGATATAACCTCAGAATAAGGCAGTTGGAGTTGTCCAACTTTAGTTTGTATCATTAACTTATTTTAAAATTCATCACGTAAGGAGAGGAGAAAAGGATTACAGAAGATGCATCATGGACCAAATCTCCATAATAAATGCCAACATTATATACTACAAACACATACTAATAAAAATATGTAAAAAAATAATTCACCACATAGCACTTATTTTTTTCAATGTATAAAATACTGGTGCTAACCATTACAGGACCAATGTTTGAGAATCAATGGTTTAACGTGTACTGTCGAAAGTAAAGATTCTCAAACATTGACCTTTAGATAAGAAACACTAGGAAGCTTTAAAAGTAATAAATCCTGGGCCTCATCCCAGAACTACTAAATGAATCTCGGGGGTTAGGTATCCCAGTTTTGATGTACAGTGGAGTTTAGAGTCAATGATACATACACTATGTCTGAGCTTAGATGCAATTAAAGCAGTCCTTGCAAAAAGTAATATCCAATCTGGTCTGTTGGGCCAATGAATATTCCAGATAGAACGCAACTTAGTGAGGCCCCATCTCAAAATTAAAAGGAATAGGATAAACTCCATGATAGAGTGGCTTCTATTCAATCCCAGGACTGGCCACCAAAAAGATTCTAGATAGAAGTCTTCTATGCTTTGGGTATAATCTGAGTGACCCCTATAGGTTCACATGTCAAGGCTTGATCCCATGGTGGTATTAGGGAGTAGCTGTACCTTGGGATCCTGAGGTCATTGGAAGCATGCACTTAAAGGTGACTGTGGTACCCTGCCATAATCTCTCTACTTCCTGGATGGATATAACCACATACTCCCAAAGACACTCATGCAATTGCTGCATAGCTCTTGTGCTACTACTGTTCATCTACATCACTCTTTAGAATTACTCTTTAGACAGATATCTGAATCCCAAGCATCACTCAACTTGATTTCACAAAAGGATTTTGTGTTACTATAATGAAATATTGGAGATCAATCACCTAAATAAAGAAAAGTTTATTAACTCACAGATTTGGAGGTTTAAAATCCAGGCCCCACTGGGTTAGGCTCTAATGAGGACAGTAGATAACAAGTATATTGAAGCAATGGAAATTTAAAAAGAAAGTATTTATATGTAAGTAGATGGATGCCAGACTTGAAGATAAACATAAAAAAAATAAGTCTACACAGTCTTTTCCATAATCAGTTTACAAGATGGTTCTCAGCTCAGAACATTCTTAATCTCTCCCACCAAGGGACATCTGGCAACATTTAGAGACAATTTTGGCTGTCAAAAGCAGTAGAGGAGAGGGACTGCTACTGACATGAAAGGAGTGAAGACTACGGCGGTGCTAAACATCTCACAATACACAAAATACATTTTTCCCCTTCTACAAATAATTATACAACCCAAATATCAATAATGGCCTATATTACTTCTAAAAAATATATGGGTATTTTGTAGACCAGTAGCCCAAAAACTATTTAAAAGGTAGGAAAACAAGAATGCTCCAAGAACTAATCAGAGTGGGAAGGGAAGGGAAGAAAATCAGGGCTTGCCATTTATGAGGTTTCATAAGTCTAAAAGACACATACATACATATTTAACAAAAAGCCAAAAGTTTTAGTTTAGATTCAAAAGATAAAAAATAGTGTGATTAGGTTCTAAGTAAGATGCCAAAAAGGAAATTACAGAAGCCCAAATCTGGCATTGGAAATGAGAGGGGAATATTAAGACCTATAGAGAGGCCAATATGAACATTTTTGGTACAGTGATATAGTATCCTAAGATTTAACAGTGATATAGTATCTTAAGATTTAACTTACCAATGCCAAAGCTGTAACATATCTAAAGACATTACTTAATGTTTCTCCCCCAAAATAAAAGCTATGTGGGGAAAGAATTTTGGACTCCCAGGCAAAATGTACTAAGCAAAAGTAAACACTTCACAGGAAGTCTGATTAGTCGTTGCCAGAGAGGTTAAAGCTAATTGTGTCTTTTCCTGAGAGTATTAGAAGTAAATAAGTAATGAAAAATTCCACTTCTGACGTAACATCCAGGTGCTACATAAATCCCCCACTTATGAACGAGTTCCCTTCCAAGAGAACATCAGTAAATCAGATTCTTTTGTAATTCTACAAAGTCAGTCTTATATTGCACACCTAGGAAATTCCTAAACTCCAGTGTTCGTAAGTCCGGACTTTCCGTAATCACTATTCAATGTCTAATCACTTCCTTGGAAGCATTTTCAACTTCTTTAGTCTTCTTTTGCTTTGCTGTGCTCCTCACAAAATCCAAAACTTGGTTAAAACCACCTGTCTACCACTTCTATTCCCATATCTAGTTAGTTAAATACAGCTGGAAAAAACCTCAAACCAGTATAGACAGGTCTCACTTTAAAAAATTTTTTCCACAACGTCCTGAGTGCCTTCCGGTAGCCTTCTGATCAAATTACATGTTCCTTGTCTGCTCACTCTATGCTTTACAATGCTTATTTGCCACTCAGTTCTCATGAAACCTTCAATAAAACCTCTGTTATCCTCACCTTCAGCTAATTTAGTTCTATTTTCACTAGGAAACTGAATCAATCTGTTGATAATTGTCTCCTTATGGGTTAGATTTTAAATGTCCCCCAAAGGCCACAGAATTGTCATCTATAGCACTACCAAGATGTGATGGAACCTTTTAAGAGGTGGGGTCTGGGGGAAGGAAATCAAGTCTCTGAAGGTATGACCTTGAAGGGGGAATGGAGACCTCAGCCTTTTTCTCTTCCTTCTCCTCTCCACCATGAGATGAGCAGCAATGTTATATCACGCCCCCCGCCAAGATACACTGCCTTGTCATGGGCGCAAAAGAAACAAGCCATCCAACCATGGACAGAAACCTTGAAAACAAAAGGCAAAATAAATCTCGAGTATTGATTTAATCTCAAGTATTTGTCATGGAAATGGAAGCTAATTAATGCATTCTCTTATTAAGCAATAAACCTATAATCTGCATTCTTTTCAGTTACATTGTCATTGCTCCTCAGATCATTCCTTCATTTGTGTGCTGAACCTCCTGCCCTTTTTTTTATTCTAGTATACTTTCAAAACTGAACCTCTTACACTGTTGTATTCCTATTCCATTTTTGTAAACATAGCCACAACTAAATCTATCCCCCATTTCTCCTTTATTAGTAAATTCTCCAATAAATCATCTTTCTGTATCATACCTGCTCCATTTCTTATACTTTTCATTTGCTTTTTTCTCACCTCAAATCCTTCAATGTGTACTTTCCACAAACAAGGATATTACAAATATGCAACTATCAAAATCAGGAAATTAATACTGATACAACTCTACCATTTAATTATCTGGCACATTTAAATGCAGCAAAATGAGAGAAGGTGAAGGGAGCTGAGGGTGTTTGGAAAAAAAATGATGCATGGTAAAAGGATTAAGTCTACAATGATTTTACTATTATTGTCAGTTTTCTCTAGCATCCTTTGTCCTGAAACAGTTCTGCCTTTCCTTGCTTTTCATGGCCTTCACAAGTAGAACAATTACTTTCCAGAATGACCACCAACTTCAGCTTGTCTACTATACTCCCACATACACAGATTAGGTTTAGAAATTATGTGTCTCCTTGTTAAATCCAATCAAGAGACACACGATTCAGTTTGTACCATTACTGGTGAGGCTACGTGATCACTTGATCAAGACATTAACTTCTAGCCTTCTCCAATGTAAGGTAACTCTCCTTTCATGATTCACGTTGAAACCATTAAGTATCTTTTTCTTCACTAGGCTTTAATGTATTTATATATGTATCAGTATAGATTAAGCGCTTTCTATTTATTCCATGAATTATCATTCATAATTATTTAGATGTTCACACTACTCATTTGGCCAGCAGGAACCACTTTATGCTCTGCAGTGTGCACACATATGCATGCGTGTGTGTGTGTGTTGTGTATGTGTGAGAAAGAGATATGTTCACTGCTATTTGGGTTACTCTTATTCCATGAACCTCTCAATAAACAGATAAGGAGGACAATGAAGACACACACATATACATCTACCTCTTTATTTCTGGATGTACCTGTATGTATCAAAAGTCATTAGTTTACATCAGTTTCTTCAACATCCTTCAGTATTTATAATCTCTTTCTCTAATAGTAAAAAAGCTGGTTCCTTTTGCCCTTACTGTAGTTACTCATCTGAACGGTTCCCTTTGTGTAACCAATATCCCACTGCTACTGCTCATATTCCTACTCAGATACCATCTCCTACTTGTACAGAGTCTTCACATCACTTTTTAGACTATTACTACCACCACCACTTTGGCACCCCCTATCCACAATGCCAGCTTTCTCCACCTGGGTTCCATTACCATGAGTCTGGGTGCCTTCCTCCTCATTCCACTTGGGCTCCCTCCCATACACTGAAATGGAAATAGCTTCTCCCCACTCTAATCTCATACACACGACCCCAGCACCCTCTCCTGTGGGGGCTGTCCACTTCCCATGTAGGCTCTGACTTACCATCCCAGCCACACTGCTGTCCTTCTCAGAACTGATTCTCATACTCTGCTCCACACCACCACAGCTTTCAAGCCTGTTAGGACACTAATCTTACTCAGCCTGGTCTTAATTGCTCAGAAGGTGAAAGACAGGATAAGTTATTGCCATTCACTTCAGATACTGCTTTTCATTTCCCAACAATCAACTCCCTACTTACCCTAATCAGATAAAAAAAATTAGGGGAGCATCATACTGATGACCCAAGCTTTCACACTCAGCAACATCCTCAGTCTATCTCTCTCTCTCTCTCACATGGAACACAGTCTTATCTATCTATCTATCTCATGGAACAGGGTCTTGCTAAATTGCTAAACTGCCCAAGCTAAGCTCAAACCTGTAATTAATCTTCCTGCTTTGACTCCTTAAGTGTTGGAATCAAGGCATGCAATACTAAACCCCATCTGAAGAATTCTTGACTCACACAATTTGCTTATTATTCTAAAGTCAAAATGAATTTCTCAGATATTTTAAAAAATAAAATTCTTCCAACAAATAAATATCAATGGTCTTAGAATTATGAAACAATAGAACTGAATAAAGATACAATAATTCAAAAGTTATTAGATCTTTTAGCATTCTGGGATAAAAATGTTTTAACTATAAAATGCATTAATGCAAGGCATGCTGATAGTATGATATCCAATAAAGAAATATAGATATTTTTCTAATTATGCCAATTTATTTACTCTGCCCACCTTCCTTTATTGCTTACGAAGGGTATGAGTATCAGTTTTAGAATGACTATTTAATTCACTTATGTTTATGGCATCCTTCACCTCTACATCTAAGGAGCAGTAATACTTTTATACTATAATTTGTTAGTGTATACTTAAAGGTCTAATGAGACCTAGGTTCAAGGCATCAAGTGCACCAAGAGTTTGCAGAATGAACATAAAGAACCTACTATTTCATAGATAAACATTTCCTACCATGTACTTAAGATAAAAATCTTGGTTAGTAATAATATAAATAAATCTAAACAGATTTATATTTGTCTCGTGGTTATTTCAACAGGTAATTCAGCAGCTATTTCTTACAAATACTGGACTGTAAGCCTTCATACTGCCATGTTTATATATGACTCATTCATTCATTTATTCACCCAGGAAACACACAGCTTGTACAATAATATGCTGTCAACTTCATTACATTTCCCATGCCATCATCACCCTGCTCCCATCTACAATTATCTTTTCTGTAACAGTGCAGTGGCCTCTTAACTCATCTCTGAGTGTCCTTTATAGTCACCCTCTAATCCACTTTTCACACTGCAGTAGACTGACCTGTTCAAAATCCCTAAGTAATCACCTCAGGCAACACAACAATTAAGAGTACTGTTTCTGAATCTAAACTTCTAGGCTTTGCCATTTCTTAGCTGTGTTACCTTTGGCAAACCACTTAATTATTCTACTCAATTTCCTCATGTGTAAAATAGAGATGTCCATACATGTATCTTAAATTGTAAGAATTAAATGAAAGGTGGTCTACCTCATTATCTTTAAAAATATGTTTAGCTATATGTAGCGGATTTCTCAAAAGGTTGCAACAGAAGGATCACTAAAATTCATGAATTCATGGCAAAATTAAACTATCTCAAAAACAAAGAAGAAACAAAGCAAACACCATTATCTTTACTTGTATTTTCTTTGTTTCAATTATGGTGGTGGGATGTTCTGGGGGTTTTTTGTTTTTTTTTTTTCATTTGAGAAATAGCTGCTCACCTTCTTATGAAGGCATCTTCATATAATGTACTCTGTACATGAACTCCACTTCTTCCATCTCACACATTTATTCCTAAACAATTTTCAGATCTATACTGACATTTCTTCCAGACAAATCTTCCCTAAATTTACAGAATTTTGTTCTCTCCCTTCAGAGTACTTCCCCCTTCTTCATTTGACTACATAATTAATAGCTCTTTCTGCCATGCATATTTTTGCTCTCAACATATCCTTAATGCTTAGCTCAACACTTAGTCATTTGTTGAATAAAATGAATAATTGCCACCAGAGCCAGCCATTGTGCTGAGTGCTTTATACATAATCTCATTTTATCTCTCATAAAGGATTAAGTATAATTACTTCTATTTTACAAATGTAAAAAATGAGGCTCAGAGTTTACAACTTAGTAAACAACAGTGGGCTAGGTAGGTGATACAAAGAATCCACGCAGATCCTGCACTTAGAGCTTATTAAGTGCTGAATAAATGCATTAAGTGAGCATAAAATCAGTTACATATTATTTGTGCATTATGATAGCAGTGTTGACATTTGGTCTGGTATGTGATGCTTTAAAGCCACTAACACACCAATAAAGCTAAACAGAAAAAGAAATTAGAGATATAAGCATTGTGAAATAAGAAAAGAGTAACACTACGTGCAGCCCTACAATACCAGAAAAACTAAAATATGCTAACAAAAACAGTAGTATAAAAAACAGAATTCTGCAGGGTAGCAATACACTGAAGATGTAGAAACAAGTCATTTCCACATATTTGACCTCCAGTTAGAATCTCTAATTCAGCAGTTATAATGCACAATTTGTAAACTAAAGCTAAAAGCAGGCAACTTTATTTTACATTTCTTTTTAATAAAAAGAATACTTTAATACTTAAACTGTTATTAATTCTTACTTTGTTATTTTACAAGTATTCAAGTACAATTTCTTTCTTTTTTTTTTTTTTAGGTTTTTTTTTTTTTTTTTTTTTTAGG
>PVIR01002044.1:0-92516 GCA_004026965.1 Petromus typicus
TCAAAAATACATTTATTGATCATTGATCAGATATGAAAAGTGATGGCAGCCTATTGTATTTTTCATAAATCTCAATTTACTCTATTTCTAAAACTCCAGTGAGGACCTTCCTACTCTGTTGGATTTTAAATGTTGATTATCTAATAGAAATGTATATGTAGATATATTATGCTGGCTTTTGCTTTGACTAAATTAAAATCTGGAAAGGGCCCAATGTCAACACTCTTTGGAAAATAATGCTGTTCATGTTCTTTGACATCCAAAAATCCAGTGAGCAATGGGTTAGAGCATGGATAGCTTCACGTAGAGAAATGATCAGCCTAAATTTCTTCCTTCTCATTCAGACAAGCAACAAGTAAAGATGAGCCTTAATTATACTTAAAATTAAATGGATGTACCTTGAGGACATCCTCATAAATGAAATAAATAGTTCACAGATATGTGAATATCTTATGAAAATGAAGATATAAATGAGTTCTAGAATATATGTTATATATTGTAGAAAATACTGAAAGCAAAATGGGGTGGAAGGGGAAAAATAATGATATTATATCAACAAAGAAAGGAAACAAAGTTTATGTATTTAGGGGCAGGGGTGGTAGGGTGGGTAGGGGTATAGGAAAAAATGAGAATTAAGTTGTGTCATATACTGGTACAAATTCTCATTGTTGCGTGCAATCATGATGTGTATATATAATGTACCAAGAAAGATTTCAATTAAAAAAGTAGCCAAGAAAACCAACTAAACAAGAAATATTTAATCAAATATGCCACAGAGTACCTTAATTAAAACTTACATCCATTAATACTAATGTTTAAGATCTTAATATGAACTTTGAGCATATTAGCTGGTCCTATAGAAATGTGCGTCCAAGTTCATGGCCAGAATGTGTCGAAACAATGAATTGGGCCACTTGATTTAAGAAATTAGTCAATAAAAAATGAAAGATTTTTAAATGTATATCTAACTATAAGACGGACCAAACAGCTGACCTTAACCATGGAAATTTTAAAGTAATGTCATTTTTTCCCTAAAAGTAAACTTCATGTAATTGTAGACATATAAAAAAAAAAAATTTAAGGTGTTGATTTGTAGTTCAGGTAGCATTTTTGCTTCAGAAAGCAACTGCCCTCCAGTGCAAAGTATATATTTCAGTCACGAAAATAAACTTGCTGCCTTTTTAACTGCAAAGCTTATACCTGCTTTTGTAGGATTAAAAAAAAAAGAGAGGAAAGTTTCATCAATTGACTATCATCCATTTTATAAAATGTTTGAAACTGCTCGATTTCATATTGCATTAAAATATTCAACCCATGCTTAGCAACAGATTCTAATTTAGCACCAATTCGAATGGCATGTGGTCAGACTAAGAAATAGCCGCTGCAAACTGATAAAATCTACCACGATGATTATGTTACTGATGAGTCCTAATCGGAACCTAGTCAAGTTACTATGTCTTCCAGCAATTATTCTCAAATTAGACTCCTTGTTTAAAAGTATCTAGTTGGGAGTTTGTCAGTGTTTCATATGGAATTAATTCCATGAGGGTGGCCTTGTGATTAATAACAGTGCCAGAGTTTCAGTCTGACTCATCTGCCTTCTTATCAGAAAGATGTCTGGGACAGGTCCAAATTAAGCCAGCAGATTGAAGTAGGATCACTCAGTAGTTAGCATCCCCAAATGGAGGGTCCCCCACTACCCTCAGAGACTAAAAGTACCGGGCTGCTGTCATTTTTTGCATTCCTAAGAAGTACATTTCTCTGCAAGTAAACTGCCTTTGAAAGAAAGTGCTGTCATGTCAAATATAAGTCCTATACTAAAAATTTATGTCACAATATTTCCCCTTCCTCTCCAAGTTTGCTTTGAATTCTCAGATGTCATATTCCAAATATCTTTCTAAAGAGGACCGTGGTTTGTTTTTCTTAATAAATTCTCCCACCCTTTGAATTTAAACGGACACATACTTTGTGTCCTAGAAAAACAATGAAATGAAATTAATGACCACAATAAAAGGGTGGGCTGGCAAGATGTCTAGTAATGATCCAAATAACCACTCCTCCCCAAATGCGATGCTAAATAGGACAGCAGCGTTATTTAAAATATGAAGTTGCAAGCTATAGAAGAGTAAAACACTCTCAAGTGACCGAGTTTAATGGAAGGTAATGGAAGAGTTTTATGTAGCAGCCAGAGAGAGGAAAAATTACTGAAGCCCGGGGCTGGATTAATCGGGCACAATAGATCCAAAAGTTTGCCTGACCCCCTGGGCGCTCTGAACACTAACAGAGCGCTTGTTTGCTTCCCAACTTGTCACTAAACTAAAACAGATTTTTAAATGGCTCATTTCCTCCCCTTCTCTTCCTCTGTATGATAATTGTTTCATCTTGGTGGATTAGAGAACTAGTCCTCGAAGACAAGTGCCAAACTTGCCCTATTTTTAAATCAAGAAACCAACCTCGATCACCGTGATGTTATGAAGCGAGACTTTAAAGCCAGGGTCAAATGTTGACTGTGTTAAACTTGATCCCGAAAAGCAGCCATGAAGCTCCGTGTGCTAATACAGCGCCGTGCTCGTCAGATACTTTCCAATTTCGATTTTATCTGATTGACGAGTGTTCCTAAGAACGACACTCAGCTGAGACATTTGGAAAATTCATCATTTGATTCCCTGCACAGCCAAAACCTACCTGATGCAAATTGGAGCTGCTTTATGGAAACGATAAATCCAGGTTGGGGGAGAGGATAGGAAATGGTTTTAAATTTCACTTTTCCATCTCAAGATCAGAATTTTTGTAGTTCAGGCTGGCCCTGAGCTTACAACGTAGTCCAGTTGAGCCTTGAGCTCACAGCAGTCCTCCTGCCTCTGCCTCCCGAGTGCTGGGATTACAGGCATAAGCCACCACACCCGGCACCGACTGTGGTACTGACTGCTGATGAGCATGAGTCACCGCGCCCGGCATTGTTATATGTGGTTATCAGGGATCTAACTCAGGACCTTTCCTTTGCAAGGCAGGCGCCAGAACCACTGAGCTAAATCCCAGGCCCTTCAAGATCAGAATTTTAAGATGAGGATGTTGCTTGTAACTGTGAGCACAGAGCAAGGACTCCATAAAACCTTATAGAGTGAGATTCTTACATAAGCAACAAAAAGATTCTCCTACATAAATATTTTCCCAATTTACTTCCTTTTCATGTTCACTCATGTCAGTGAAAATATAATTTTTCTAGTCTGTGCTGACAGCTTAATTTTTAATAACTCCGACTTCTTTAAAAGGAGTCTATTTCAAAGGAAAGTCTGTCGATGGTGCCCTCGGAGCCAGAGGGCCTGAGGTTCACAGGGCTGCCTCGCTTTCAAACCTCGGCCACCAGCCCTCTCCAGTCAGGCAGGCTTTTTATTAAACTTTCTATTAAACATTGTTGCCTGGGGCCTGATTAACAATTTATGCCTTCCTAAGCAGATTAGCAGAAGTCTGTCATTCTGATTTTTAATTCTTAATTTGTTTTTAGAAACACAACAGAACGCAGCTCTGGGTTTACACTTTCACTATATAGTCTCTTTCAGAATTCAAACCTAAACTAGACTTTGCCCTTCTGAGATCGCATTTTCCTTCGCAGTTTCAGCAGCCGTGTATTTTCTCCCATGAAATAACTCCTCTGATGAATAAAACAATAACATTTGCTAGTGGATGACCTTTTTCACATCTCACTCAAACAATCTTCTATACTTTCTGTAAAGTGTATTGAATTTTATTTGGGAGAGAAAATAATAAAGATTGGGAAATATAGTAATAAAAGACAGCACTTAGAGCACTTGGAATATTTAAGACTACTCCAAATGCTTTACACAAGTTTAATGTCACGAAAGGGCCCCAAAGTCAATACTGTCAGTCTTTTCAATTTTCAAGATAAAACTGGGAAACAGAAGTTACACAATGGCACAAAGTTGGAGATAAGATTAAACTCTGACCATCTTGAGAATTCCATAAAGTTTAACAGTTACATTCTTCTGCCTTTAATATCATATATATGTATGCATGGATAGGTAGATAGATGATAGATAGAAGAGATTAGATACATAGGCCAATATATAGATAAATTCAAACGTGTCTCCATACAATATCATCAAAGGTAGGTAGACTACACAAACACACAATGTAACATGTACACACTTCCTGTGACTCAGGCGTAAACTTTGAAGGAAAACAGATCTTCCTTTCCACATGTCCATGAGTGTATCAGTGTATACCCTAACAAGTGAGATGGCCCCAAGGAGTAGATTTCAGCCTCACAAAGGCCTGTAGCTCTGCGCTTGACTCTTCACTTCAGTTTGAGTCAGTCTCATAACTGCTCACTGTGCTTCCCAAAGGGAACCTTGCAAGAGTGTCTGGAAGATTCAGATCTGCCTCATGTTAACTTATTCATTCCATAACATTTATTGAGAGGGCCCTGTCTTCAGGCTGGAGAGAGAGCAGGCAACAGAACAAACAGAAACTAGCAGTTTGGGGAAATAAGTTATTTTCTTATACTCCCTACAAGATCAGTATGTATCAGCTTTGTATTTAATGAGTATGACATTCAAAGTTAAATGTATTTTCTTTTCCTTCCACATTTACATCTTAGGGGAATATAGAAATTGGCTTTTAGCTGCAGCTTACGTAATGATTAATATGGTTTCTCTTCATTTTCAAGTTTGACATTTGACCTCCTGCGCAGCCTGGGAGGACCTACCAATCCACCCACGTCCACTTAATAAAGTGGATTTTACATACCAAAAATTCCATATAGCTTCATATTTTTCATGGAATGTCTCAGAATATTTTTATGGTGTTTTATTCTCTAATTCTTATAGTTCTAATAATTTTGCCATAAACCTCAAAAATACACCTAAACCATGTCATCACTTTCAACAAGAAATCATTTTACATAAGAAGACTAATGGAAATTTAGGATTTAAGTGATAGTTTCTTCAGTTCCATAACCATTTTAAGAAGATTTTTATGCAAGACATGGTGGGTGCCGTGGGTAACACAGTGCTCTAATATCATATTAGGTAGGCTATGTATTAAATATTTACTGCGGCTCTTAGAAACTCATTTTGGAAATTTGTCTAATGAATGGGTAGATATTCTGTCAGGATTGGGTCATTTAGACATAAGTAGGTTTTACTCTCCCATCACTAGCATTTCCTGTGTTAACACTAAACCCAGAATGCAGTGGGGCAGCTGTCCTGGCTTCTGGCCCCCAAGGTCCCCACTAACCTTTACTTGGCCACATCTTATTGGACCTTCTGAGAAAAGGTCCTGAATCTATTTCTTCGAGAAGTTTTCCCTGACCTCAAGCTATGTATCCTGCCCTTGATTTATCCTTCTCACTGGGTGATCGTAACTTTAGTGTACTTGCCAGTGTCATTTTAAAAGCTTCTCCGTGGCTGTCTCAGTCTTACCTGTCACACACTAAGCATCTTGAAAGCAAGTCCACTGAGTTTTACTTGTAGCACCATTTTTGACAAATGGCAAGAGTGCATGAAATGTTGGTTGAAAGAACAAATGAAGATTGCTGATGAGCTGGGCTACATTTATACACTGCATTATTTGCATTATTCATATTGGGTATTAGTTTTATTTTCTTGTAATCTGATGTCCTTTGATACTTTGGGAATATGAAGCAAGCATGTCCCTACCGGCTTGCTAGACCTTCCAGACATGTGCTCTTAACTGTAGGGAGATATACCAAATCCCAAGGAGAACCTTGATGCTTTTGG
The DNA here is from genome assembly GCA_004026965.1 of Petromus typicus. NCBI lineage: Eukaryota > Metazoa > Chordata > Mammalia > Rodentia > Petromuridae > Petromus > Petromus typicus. The sequence goes on from PVIR01002044.1 coordinate 5,760, forward strand.
CTAAATGTCTGACACAGGCTTACAGATCATGAAACTGAGAGATCTCCTAACAGAAAAATCAAACGTCTTATCTAAAATTTGACATTTCTTTGATCCTTCTCCCAAAGGCATAGAATTGTTACAGTTTTTATTTATGCATCGTAGTTGAAATCTGAGGCTGCATATTTTTCTCGTTGGCATAGGCTAGCCTGATAAATCTTGTTTATCTTTTGGTTTATTACACACCCATAGTAGTACATCAAACTGGATCTTCAGCACAATCTACAGAACACTCTTGTGTTTGTGTTTTATGAACAAAATCATTTTCCTTAAATTTGTACCTTGGAAATGTTTCTTATGGTTGTGCAGGAAGTCAGAGACCAGATTCTACATACCTCATAAACTTGACATGGATATGCAAAGGAGATAAACTAAATTAAACTTATTATAGGGTATCACTTCATTCCTTCAGTGGCAGCCAGTGAAAGGAATAGGATCTTCATGAATATTTCTTGGCAGTGAAATATGCCATGCAACCCAGATCTATCCCAGCATGCCAAGAGTTTATATGTTTGAGATGAAGTGGAAGAGGTTTGGATGATGTTTCATTTTCATCTCTTGTATATGTGATATCCATCAGTCTGCAATCAAAAAAAAATTTTCAGACTTATTAATCACTGAAATAGAAATTAGTTTTATACAAGTAGCTATCCCAGAGTAAGTGCTGTGGTGCCTTCTAACAAATCTTCCTATTATACCTGATCATTATGGGAAATTCTACCATCCAGTGTAAAGCAGTAGAAAGTGTAGTTCAGAAAAATTAGAACAGTGATTCCCAGTGCTGCACCTTTCCGCTGCACCAGTCCTGTGACTAACACCTTCCAATTAGTAACATCTCTCATTAGCACAGGCAATATAAACTGGCTAAGGGCAGACCTCTCCTGCACTCCATATCCCAACCTTCAAATGAGTAGAGAATTAAAGGATTTCCAGAAGTGATTAAGCCAGTGAGAGTAAAGAGGAAACCAATAACTAACCCTATTAAGGGGGGAAAGGCATTCCGAAAAATGAGCCGATTCATGCTCAGCATCTTCAAGGTGTGATTACTTCCTGCTCTTTTTCACTAAGTGTTTTGAGTCTGTGTATTAGGATGCTGTGGACCATGCAGAAGAGAAAATCTCGTCTTAGACTGGATTTCAAAATAAATGAAATTATTAATTTGCCTAAGAGCAAGAGGAAAGCAAGTTCCAAGAAATCTTCAGGTCGGTGATATAACTAAAACCTCAGGACTTTTCTCTCTCCATTTTGCTCTCTTCAGCACCAAAATCATTCAACCAGTGATTTCCTTCAGAGGCTAAGGTGAAATGACATGTACCTTAAGAGAAAAACAGAAAGTTCCTCTCTCACAGTCAGAGGTTAAGGATCAGTCCTTTTCAGTCCCATGGAGCCAACTCTGGTGCAATATTAATCCCTGGGCTCTTCTGTCATTTGGACTTTTAGACTATTTTGAACATCAGCTCCCTTTTAATTGTGAGTGAGTGTGTGTGTGTGTGTGTGTGTGTGTGTGTGTGTGTGTACATACATAGAAGGAAAAGACCTTAACAAAACTGGAATTGTATTTGAAAGAAAGATACAAGTAAGAAAGTGATACTGAGTAGTCAACAGGCATTGTCTCCTACCAGACTACAGACTACCCAGAGTCAGTAGTGCTCTAAGTGCAAATGTAAGCATTTTCTAAGTGAGGGATTCAGTTTAATAAACTACAGCTTTCTACATAATAGATAACAAGACCTAACCTACCTATGCTTCTCCACTGAGTGAGGGCTACTCCTAAATGGAAATTGAGAACAGTGCTTAATTATTTAAATGACCCGTGTTCCCACCTTTTATTTTAGTCTGTGTATGAAATGGGTTTTGGGTCTGTTTAGGGAATAAACTCACCAGAGATACATCACTGTCCAAAAAGAAAGCATTTTTTTTTTCCATCTAGGGCTTTGAGGTTTAACTAGCTGGGAGGAAAATATAATTTCATTTTGTTCTCATGGTCTCATTTTGAAAATAACCGTAGGAGATTCAAAGGATGTCGTGCCATACGAGCCCCCTCTCTGCTCTCAGGGGTCCTGGCTGGGCTGCAGCTTTTCTAGCATATTCTGAAGTGTTTTCTGAAGCACTACTTTGCCTTCAGCTCTGTCCTGAACCATTGGAGCTTTAAGAAATTTTAAAATGGTGTTCTTTAAAAATAGCATCAAAAAACAATTTTCTTTTTTTTTTCCTACTAAAAATATTCCAAATCCTTCTTAAGAAGGTTTTTTTTCTTCCTTACAGGTTTTGTTTGAAAAGCAAAAAAGCTGAAATGTAGATGTTTATCTGAATCCAAGTCAAAACAGTACAAGAAGTAATTATAAAATATAAAGTGAAAAGTCCGTGGAGTGCGCCTCCTATTATACTGGCTAATTCTAGGTGAAGGCACAGTTCCGGGGGGGAGGGGGTTATAGTTGCATTGATGTGGATGTGCTATATGCCACACAAAAGGATTTTCCCGAATGGAATAAATTCTAAAATCTTGAACTTTTCTTGATCTTATTTGTATTCCCTTCAAGCAGACATTGCCACAGCATGAGTTCACCTCTGTAAAAATGTGACTATGACAAAATGCCTTCTGTTTCTGCATTTCTTGATGCGTAATTCAGGGACATAATTAAGAAGCCACAATCATCAAAGCTTCATATTTAGAGGATGATCTCTGTGTGAATTTTGGAGAAAGCGAGACATTTTTATCTTTGTTTAAATATTCTGTAACAGAGAACCCTGGGCTGGCCAGGTATCTACAGTGACTATCTCCTTGAACAGGTGTCTTGATAGACATTTTTCTAAGTGCAATTTCCTCTAGGAAAAGGAGCATTGGGTAGTTTTTAGCTTCCTGATTGCATTGTAAAACATAATTAAAATAATGTTGCAAAGAACTTCAGTGCAGTTCTTAGCATATAAGAAGTACTGCTCCGGTATAGCCATTTATTTTGCTACTACTGCTGTTATTATTTCTTCCAAATTTTCAATTTGGAGGTCACGAGACAAGCATCTTTCAAGATTTTTTGAAATATTTCACTAGCTGAATGAACCACAACATTCTTTTATGTCACAGACGTAATGTGCCACTGGAGGCAAAATGCCCGTAATTCTCCTCACTGGGATGTGTTTGGGCTGACACAGGGAAAGTGCCAAACGTGGCTTAAATTCAGAATTTCCTCAGAGCCTCTTCATCACCTTCACCAAAAAATCTGCAACCAAGCTTGGCGGCTTATTTGGGCTCATGAAGGTGTGAACCACCTGCAGCCAAATTGAAGTCAGCTTGGGGCTCGCAGATGCTGTGAAGCTTTAGTGCCTTAGTCTTGGGTGTCATGCAGACCTGTTTGCCAACCAGCCCTGGTGGTAGTGACATCACCACTGTGACATCAAAAGCACAGGCGCTCTCATGATCTGCACACACACAAGCAGCCCTGCCACAAAACATGCTTCAAATAACATCAGGAAAATGAGTTACAATTGTAGAAATCAATGTTACCACAGATTGGAGCCATTTTTCTAATCCAGCTATATGCTCTGAGTATGCCCTCTTCGCTATTTTTAACTCTAATTCTTCCAATACTCATTCATTCATTCATAATTCATTCTTGTTTTCAACAAGTACTTACCGTTAGCCTACTAAGTGGCTATTATGGCAGATCCTATAATGAAATAATGAACATATTTCCCTTTTATCTTTTCACTGTGAGCTTTATGATTCCAGGAAGATTCTGGTAGCCTCATAGAGGACATTGTGAATGCATCTTCCTCAAATCTGAAAACACAATTTGCAAGTCACATCACTGACTAAAAAATGAATAACGGGAAATGATCTTAGAACCCAAATAAATGGTGAAAATAGGGTAGGCAAGCTGCGGGACACCCATCAGAACATCTTCCAAGCAACAATAGTTGCAGACATTCAGTCATGTGGCAGAATGCATTTTGTTTCAAGAATGAAAAGCTTAAAATGAAAACTTTCTCCAGACCAAGCAATTGGGAACTAGCTATTGGTGATTGTATCCCATATATAGATCACTAGAAAACCAGGTGCTGGTTAGCTCTGGAGGTAAAGGGCTCTGGAGATGGGGGAGATGAATTGGGGGTAAAGGAAGCACAGCAGACTGGTAAGTAAAAGAAGCAGCCCTGCCTAAACAATAAACTGCTGCTTAAACAGGTTTACATCGGATGCAATTGTATGTCTTTTTAACAGCCTCTAAAAGTCTTTTTAAAAAGGCTTTTCGGAAGTAGTTTCCTCTCGCTGTTGGACTGGCAGTTGGCAGATGCCTCTGGGAGAGAGGGATCTGCTTTCTACAAGGCTCCTAAATAACGTTGCTTAAAATTCTAAAGCTATCTGCCGAGGAACACCTTGCCGGCTTTCTCTCGCCCTCTCCAGCCCTATCTGATTTGCCAGTTACTTCCTTCACAAACTTCTCTCCTGCTCTGACACCTGCACTGACACAGCATCCCACCCAGGCAGGCAACTGCCAGTCTCCATTGAAATACGACTGCTCAACATCCCGGCACCAGCTCCCAGGACCGTTCCCTCCTCTGCCTGTCGACACCATGGAAACCACCACTGGTTCTCCTCAGTGCTGGTCCAGACTCCTCCTATGTGACACTCAGCCCCTGGAGCCCTCTGGGCTCTGGAATAGCACAAGAGAGAGGACACCTCTCGTGCACCGCAGCTTACCAGGGGGTGCCTCGAGGACCACACAGATACACGCAGAGAGGAATCTTTGCCAAAAATAAAACAAAAACCTGGCCAGCAGGCTGGGAAAAAGCCAGAAGTACAGTACTGCTGATTTCAAAAGAGGTCGCGAGGACATGTCAGACAACTCAGCCACGCTTGTTTTCTTGTTCGCAGTGTTCCTCAGGATTAAATTTGCAGGAAGAAATGAAGGCCATTTTCATGCATCCTACGGAGAACAAACAGCATCAGTATACTTTTAAAAGGCATTAACTAAGTTCAGCTTTGACATCCAAGAGTAATGGTCTCTGACCTAAGCCCCAGCCTCCAAGGAGGGAATTCAGATGGGTCTAATGGTTGTTGTACAATCAGATCTGTGTCGCACATGAGATATAGGTCAAAGGATGACTGCTCCCTGTGGAACACAAAAATAACCTTCTGAAGACACTATTTTATATTAGCATATGCCCATATGCTCAGGATCAGAAAAAAATTATGTTCTATCTAAAAAGAAATCACTTTGGTGGAAAGCCACATTCAAAGCTAAAGTGCTGGCAATGAAACTACATTCCGTAATCCTTTATTTACCAATCAAAGATACATCTTAATTTAAAATTAATGAAAAATATGAGTTTGTCCTGATAGTTTTGGAAACTCAAATGAACTGTGAACTTTGAAGAACTGTGTAACTTTCTTCTTGATGCCTTTAAAATGTTTCGCTTCAAAGTGTTTCAAATACCTAAGTTAAAAATATCATTACAATTCATATTAGTTCCTTCATAAAATCCAACAGAACAGATCAAGTCACATATATGAATGGTTAAATTTAATTTTTTATCTAGTGGATGTCAAAGTCCTGCTGCTATAGACATAACTTACTCAATTTAAATTAAATTGGTAGCTTCTATCTATTATAACTCACACTGAATATTCTCTAGAATGTCTATAATTAACATTAATATATTTTCAACAATAATTATAATAAGAGTCCTTTCATAAACAGTGATCGACTAATCAGAGTGCTTTCTATGGCATTTTACTTTTTTATTGAAAATAATGAATGAATTTATTAATCCTATAACTACAGAATCATACAGAATTAGATACTTTAATAAATTGGGGTAGTATCAAGACTTCAGGGTGCTTCCCAGATTGGGTCCCTGAAATTATTTAAAACCTTTAATTTTATGTTTTGACTGTATCTTTAAGAATGCAGTGAAGGTAATAGGTTTTGAGATACCATCAATATTTAGGTAATTTAGAAAATGTAAAAGCAAAAAGCTTGAGGCCAGTTTAGTTCTACCATGTAAGATAATTGTTGAGCAGACCAAAACAATGCTTTAATAATATAATTTAATAGACTATAACTTGATAAAGTTAAATAAATTAAGAATTCTAGGCATAATGTGTGGAAGACTCATTACTTGTTCCAAAGTCAAAAGTTGAATGTTTCTGCGTCTGAACTTTAGTTCAGTTTAGGGCATTGTCACCTATGTGCAGACAGTTCTTACGCTGTAGCAACAGCGCTCAGGAGTCAGGATCCTCAGTAGGACACTCACTAGTATGCTCGGGTGGAACAAGCCACCCAGCCCCTTTTTCTTTCAGTGTCCTAAGTCTTTAAATTATTGTGAAGACTAAACAAGATTTATGGCACAGCCCTCATAGCAGATGATAAATCTCAGCCATTTTAATTATTCCTCATAAACTCAGAAATCTAAGCAAAGAAAAATGGGACTCCCAAATCTTGCCAGACCCACACACGCCATACATGTAATGCATACCACACAGCAAATACACTACACACAGAGCACACACAACACACACTACAGACATACCCCCACCCCTCACACACATACTACATACTACACACACCACCCACATCATACACGTGTATACTCAACACACAGTACACACCACATAGATACACTTCCTTCATAAAATCTTACTGAAACAGCCCATCTACCAGAGAGCAGATTGTTCCCCAAAAGTATCCAGGCACAGGCTCAGTGCTGTGCTGTCAGACACAGGACCATGGGTCTCAGGAAGACCCTGACTCTGAAACTATGCCCTTCTGCACACAAGTATAAAGGGATCTTCTGTGTTTATAGCTTCCACAAGACAGTCTCTTAGGCTACTTTAAAGTAACCAATTATGCACATCTTCAATACAGTTTTAGAACTTCCCATACATCTGACTTGTTTGGTTTTTTTTTTTTTAACCTGGATTTTTTTAAATGAGACAAATTCTGGCCTTAAAAAATTTCTTTGCAATCTTATGCCCACTTTGTTAATTTGGCAACACAAAAACATTATAATGAATTTCTTGGAAAAAAAAGTTATGACTCTAATACAGAGATCCACAGTCTCTAACTCTCAAGCCAAACCCACCCACTCCTGGGTTCCTATGGCCCAAAGCTATGAATGGGCTTTTTCTTTTATCAGTGTTGGCAAAAAATCAAACTCTAGTATCATAAATAAAATTTTATTGCAACAAATCATCTATGACTGTTGTCACACAACAGTAGGAGAGTTGAAGGCTGAGCATTTAGCTCAAGTGGTACCACACTCACCTTGTAAGCACAAAGGCCCAAGTTCAATCTCTGGTGTCACACACACACATGCACACACACACACACACACACACACACACAAATAGCAGTTTTGAGCAGTTACACCAAAGATTATATAAAGACCTTGGAAAAAGAATATTCAAACTCCTGCTTTAGTTCAGCAAGCCCTGCTGACATTAAAAATTAACTGTGTGTATTCATAATGTACCAATAAAGATAAAAATTTTCTTAAAAATTAACTGCACAAGCAAAACCCAACTTATGATTATGTTTTATGTGAAAAATTCATTTGGAAGTCAGGGAACCAGGTAATAAATGATGATTTGACACTGGGCTAACCCACTAATGCTGGCTTCCTCATACCTATTTTAATTGTCATACAAGAGTACATGTTATAAAGTCATGTGGCTGAGAAGTGACCCTGAAGGGGCCCACATATTAAAGGTTTGGTCACCAACAATTGGGAGGTGGTGAAACCTTTAGGAGTTATACCCTAAAGAAGTTAGGTCACTGGAGTTATGCCCCTGAGGAGGGAACTGAGACGCTGGTTTTTTCCTCTTCCTCTTCCTCTTCCTTTTTCACTTCCTAGATATCACAAAGGGAGAGGCTTGCTCCTCCACTCCCACGGTGATGTACTGTCTGGCCGTGGTCCCCAAAGCACCACACTAGCTAACCATGGACCAAAATCTCTCAGGCCATGAGCCAAACAAACATTTCCTCTATTTGAGTTGCTTTATCTCAGGCATTTGTTGATAGCTACTGCATTCATTGCATGAAAAAGGAAACAAAGATTTCCACAACCTTTTGCTGCTTCACAGACTAGCTGGACCCATCTGTGTCCTTGGGCCCTTCTCCATGGGTGTGCGCATGCTCTCTGAGCTGAGTACGGCGCTTCTGTCCTCCTCCCATAAATTCAGGTTTCTTTTTTTTCTTTTTTTTTTTAATTATCTTTATTGGTACATTAAATATACACATCAGGTTTCTTTTTTTAAAGGTCATTCTAATTGTAAAACCTAGACCAAGTTACCCTTTGTGACTGCAAACTCCACTAAGAAATATTTTACGTCACAACCTAAAATACACACCATAGATACCCATACGAAAAACATTCTTTCTGAAAAAAAATTTTAAAACCTTCACTCTGTAAAATCGTTTGTTCTATTATATTTTATTCAATTTAATGAGTTGTATATTCTAAAGTAGCTTAATTATTTGCTGGCCCACTAATAGGTCAAAAAGTTGGACGTATAATACTTTAAAATAAAGAGTTGATGCCTGCAAGTAAATTGATCTGGTCAGTTATTTCACTGCCGTGAATTGAACAATTCAATAAGGCCAGGAGCAGAGACTGAGTCAGGTACAGAAATCTTGGTAAGCAAGGCACACGCCCCAGTTCCTCAGGGCTGAACACTTAGGGTGGAGGGTAAGGAATAGTCAGTGTCAGAGAAGGGTAACACTCCGCTTAGCCAGAGGTGTACGTGGGCTACAACATTACATCTCCAGCAGCAAGAAAAGAAATCCAAGCTCCAGGCTGTTTGCCTCTATTGAATGCATAGCATCACGAAGTTTAGATTTAGGTCATGGCTCCCTGTTTTGCTCTCTAGATTTAGTCACCGCCCCAAAAAAATTGGGAGAGAAAGACTGTTAAACTGTACTTAGCTTAAATATATATGAAACTTGAGTACAATACCATTGGACATAGAAATAAGTGGGTAGAAATTTGCTTGCTTAAGTAGAAAAGACGTATGTTTTTTCAATTTTTATTCAAGTCTTCTAAGTTTAATTCATTTTAGAACCAAATTATGATATAATGATATTATTATTATCACAATACATTTGAAACTGAAGAGTATTTATAATCATGGAAATAAGAACTTGAAATATACTTACAATATCTTTTTGCAACCACTACTATTTTAAGCTTAATTATAATATATTATCCAATGAAGCAATTAGACATTTTATAAGCAAAGTAATTCACAAAACAACAAAAAAAAGGATACAATACTCTATTGTTGTATTCAAAATTACAGCCTAAAGGAAACTGTACCTGAAAGGGGTTTATCTCACATGTCTTAAAGATTTATAGTTAATTAAAGTAAAACACGGGTAGGTAATTCCAATGTACTGCAATTTCATCCATTTAACAAAGAACTTATTTTACTGGTATAAATTGCAGGAATGAGAAAGCAAGAGCTTTTGCTGCTGTTTTTCTGGAAATTGCACCAGTAGCCATTTGTTTTGATAGAAAATTCCTCACTGATTTCCTCTCACTCACGCCCATCTCAGTCCAAGACACAGAAAGAGCAGGGTTCGTTCTCTGCCAACCCCACAGCGTTTCCATCAGAGTCCAGGACCTGTGCTTCACAGATAGCCTGACAGCCATCTCCTCTCCTCTCCACTTTCAAAGCCCGAATCGAAGTCACCGCTGCCTCCTGCTCAAACTCTTGCAGACTCCGCCCCCTATCTGGGAAACCCAGTCTCTCCACAGAGAAAGTCAGCTGTTAGATCTAAGCCAGCATGCCATACTCAGAAGTACTCTGGATGCAGCTGTGCTCTCCTGCCCCTGGCGTCTTCCACTGTCCCTTTCCTGTGAGCTGCACCTCTGCCACGTTTAGCTGCGGTTTCTTTCCCAGATAAAATGGTTAATTTAATGGATCAACCTGGTTGAGCCAAAATGTCCATATACTTGGACAAACGTTATTCTGACTGTCTTTGTAACAGTGATTTTTAGATGTTACTAATATTAGAATTATTGGAATTTATTGAGTTTACTTTCCATGAAGATGGATGAGCTTCATACAGTTGCTCGAAGGCATGATTAGAACACCACACATGTGCACATACACACGCGCGCACGCACATGTCTTGATATTGCTGTTTCTTCGGTGAACGCTGACATTAATACTGTACATCAAGCATTAGAGACATGTCTGTGACATCTTGATTCAGTCTTATTCCCTATTGAGTCCGCAGTACCTACAAGGGGTAGGTAAGGCAAGGAGTATAGTAATTATTTAGAAAGCAATTGTCAATTAATTGATTAATTAATTAGAAATGTGTTTTGCAAAAGTTGAAATTATTTGCTTAGTACCACCAATTAAGTATTTGAATTTGTTTAGTCTCAGAACCACTTCTGTATCTATAGTCCATGCAAGGAAGCAGAAATCCTGTTAAATAGCAAATGAGAAAGTCACAGTGCCCTTCTTAGTTTCCACCTTTAACTTAGTAGCTGAGTCTTAAATGGAAAAAACTCAGATATATATTAAAATTGTCTTAAATCTTTCTGGATATAGTTTAGTCTACTAAATCTGATTCAATCTGGCAAGAAACTCATTCTTTCTTTATAAACTATCACAATTAAAAGCAGTTATATTTCCCTGTAACAAATCTCCCACCACCAAAGGGTCTTGTCATGGTGTGGACCTAATTTCAAAAGTCCTATCTGGTAGCCAGTTTCTGTTTTGAATTGAGAAAATATTGGACATATTGCCAAAATCAAAACTAACCACTATTTTATTTTTTAACTATGAGAGTTCAGGAGGCAGAACCAGCTCCAACAGATGTGCTAAATCTATGTAGAGAGTGTTTGGAATATTTTCACTTCATGAATGCATTGTGTCATACTTGTTGGGTCTCATGTTATTAATTCTTAGAGTCAGTGTAGGTGATTAAAATAGAAATCAAATTCTGTCTGCATTCATTGTTTGGCTCATTCATTTCATTCTGAAGCATTGCTGAGCACCAGGGCTGAGCTGCATAGAAAGTGTTTACTAGGAAATAAAACAGTCATAGTGCCTGCCGTCAAGAAGCTTGTAGTCTAATGGAAGAAGAAAAAAAGGGATAATGAAATAAGACAATAAAGAGGTGTGTTATTTTCAAACTATAATATGAATTATAGGAAGCTGGTCCTGGGTATAATAATAGAGCATAACAGGATAAATATATTCTCTGATGGGGAAGCCTGGAAAGACCTCTCTGAAGCCTCAGGATCTACTTCACATCAGGAAGAAAGAAAGGGAAGAAGCCAAGAGGGAAGCTAAGGTGCAGAGATGGAGATAGGTGTGGAGTGCTGGAAGGAAGTACAGCCTGGGTAAAAACAGAAGGAAAGAGAGTTCGGTCCACTTGACACCCAAAGGGATCTCCTCCATGGCGCGTCCTTCTTTACTGTTTTTGGAATTTTTCTTTCCTTTAGCCTTTGGCTAAGATCTTAGGCTCCTTCTTATATTTCTCTCCTGGATACCGAGGGAGACATTTATACAGAAAGCATGTAGTTTGTCATGCAAATTTAATCACTTGAATATAGTTCAGTTGAATAGATGTCCCTGTAGCAAGCTCGGCCTGGCCGCACAGACTCAAAGTTCGTTGTTAACTGTGGTGACTCAGTTTCTCCTGGGTCATTGCCTTGTTCACAAGTCAGATCCTGTAGCTCACTGTTCTAACCCTTTAGAATGTGGACACTTCCAGTGAGATTCATAGGATCAATAGCTCTTTTCCTTGCATACTGAAACTGTTGATTTTGTGAGCTCAAGTCAGAAACATTTTTTTTTTTGGTCTTACACTCACTTATACATTTAAGTCACCTGAAACCAACTTGAATTCTATCCTAATAGGATTACTGCCAACCGTTGTAAGTCATAGACTCTTAGAATTAACTAGGGACTCATTCTTCAGACTTTCAAGAAATTTATCTCATTGACAAAAAGATGAGAATTAATCTCATTTTTCCTATATTTAAGCATTTTCACTGTTTTATTCAACATTTTCTTAAGCATACCTGAGAGAAAATTTTCATCTAAGATCAATGATTCATGGAAGGAATGTCAAAGGAATCAGAAAACCTGACTTAGAACCATGCCAGAACTTGGTGACTATGCACTTGATCTGACGACACTGTGCCATCTTGCACTCCATGTCTTTCATTCATTTCTATGTCATCATAAAATAAAAGGTACAAGTTAACAGATTGGTGCATGTTCATTGGCTAACCTACGCAGATCTTATTTGAGATGTCAGAGGGAAAGCTGTTATCACAGTGATAGGAAGTTCGGAGGGTACAAATTCCACACAGAACTACTAAAATCCGTCTTCCATGCTAGTCTTGAGCACATTATTCCTTGAATTCTTTAAACTTAAGTTTCTTATCTACAAAAATAGGAATCAAAACTGCTAGATTCATTACATGGATTATGTAAGAAACCATATACAAATTCATCAAGGATCCTTTATCTTGGTAGTAAGCTCTTGACTTGCCTTTCTTCTAACTGGTAGGATTTTCAATAAAACTAAAATAACTTTTTCCATTGTAGCTTTAAAAACAGGAATGACATTGTAAATCACATTTTCTATAAAACTCCTTATAAGAGAAATATATCTTAAAATGACCTTTCACTTTTTTTAGATGGAACTATTGACTATTTGTGGGAATGTTTTAATAATGGAAAATATATGGCTTTAAACACATGATATACAATGACCAAACTCTGACAATCGAGTGAGCATTCTTCAGTATCAGCTTTCCCCTACTTAAGCATGTGATCCTGCCATCTTGTAAAAGTGATTGATACAGATATAAAAGTTTTCCATTTAAGTATAAATTATTCAAACTTATCATTTTTATGGCACAGTAATACTCCATTCTGTAGAAGAACCACAGCTTTTTATCCAGTCTCCAGTTGATGGACACCTGGGTTGTTTCCAAGATGTAGCAATCACAAATTAGGCTGCTATAAACATGGGTGCACATATGTCACTGTGATATGAGTCTTTTAATTCTTGTGTGTATATGCCCAGGGCAATGGCCGGGTCAAATGGGACCTCCAATCCTAGCTTTTTGAAGAATCTCCAAACTGATCTCCACATATCCTCATAAGTGAAATAAATAGGTCACAGATAGGTACATATCACATCTTTTCTCTGGTATGAGAAAATGAAGATGTAAATGAGTCCTGGAATTGTATGTTATATATTGTGAAATAGAAAATATTCAAAGTAAAATAGGGTGAAGGGGGAAAAACAATGATATTATAACAAAAAAGAAAGGAAACAAATTTTATGTATATAGGGGGGTGGTGGGTGGGTAGGGCTATGGGAAAAAATGAGAATTAAGTTGTATCTTATACTGGTACAAATCCCCATTATGGAGTGCAATCATGATGTGTATATTTAATGTACCAATAAAGATTAAAAAAAACCTTCCAAATGAATACATTAAATTGAGCTTAACATGAAAGTGTTTTTCTTTTGATGATTCCAATATCTGTACAATCAAAATCACCTGCTGGTGCCAAGATCAATGCTAAGACTTTAGTGCACTTTATCTCACTTACACCACTCAATATTTATTAGATGTAAATGTTATATATTTACATATAGGGATTCATTATACAGATGAGAACATTGAGATTCAGAGAGGGTAAGAAACCTTGAGGTGGAAAAATCAGTGACTAATGATTTTATAAATTAAATCAAAGTCTCTCTAATGCCACATAACCTTGATTTATAAATTGCAAATGGCAAAAAAAAAAAATTAAGCCAGGCCAACATAACTGCTGTTTTTATTATTTGAGCATTATGCTGATTAATGCCATGATTATTGGATGATTTTGATTCTTGTTTTGAAAATTCTGCATCTTCTTGTTGATGAAATTCTTTGCCTTGAAAACACATTTTCTCTCTCTTAATCTCTCTTTCTCTCTTTCTCTTTCTTACACACACACAGACACACAAACACACACCCATGTGCTTTTTTTTTTTTTTTTAGCAATTTTTTCTTCTCTGAACTCATATATTCTCTTTAAGTACCTGAAAAAAATGACTCCCATTTTCTTTCCCAGTTGGCTTCTCTTCAGGCTTTCTGATACTACAGTTTGTCTTTTGAATAGTGGAGATTTGTTTAGAAACCTTTTTAAAAATGAACCTGATTTAAGGACAGAGTTCCATAGCGAAAGAGAGAAATTGCTCTTCAGACTTGCTTGATCTATTTTCATCTCCCTTTCTTCAACTGCTGTATTCATATTGCTCTGGCTTAGTATTTATTTCTCCTTGAAGAATTTGTTGTCACAAAAATTAATTACTTTGCTGCTAATAAAATTAGGATTTGAGAAAAACGGAAGCTTTGTAACATTATCCCTCCTTCTGGGAAGCATGCTTGTGCTCCCTAATGTGGAACTTAGGAGTTTTATAAATCCAGTACTTTGTTTAAATAGTTTAATGAGATTCTTATTTTATTCTTTTTGTAATTATTTGTAGCATGTGCAGTTCTTGGTGATTTAATTCTTAAAAAACTAATTAGTGAAGTATGGGATGATTTGTCTTTTGTTAATTTCCGTTAACATTACATTCTGGTTTTAGTGGAGTATGTTGCACTGGGCTCCCTGTGGGCATCACTGGATGAAATGCATATTTAACTGTGTCCAATATAATCATTACTAGCGAAGGAATGAGTGCAAAGAAAAAAAAACAAGATGTTTTATGAATTTTATCTGAAAGGCTAAAGTTTGAATTCCTATTAAGGAATAAAGTGCATTTATCCAAATAATTACATATTTCAAAGCTGTATTTTACAGGAATACTAGTGAGGAATACTATCCTGCAGCAGAAGATCTATCCATGACAATAATGACAGCAATGATAAACAAGAAAGAACAATTAGCAATGTTCACTAAGCACTTATGTGGACCCATGCCATGACATTATCTTACTTAATCTTTGCAAAGACCTTGTATGACTTGTAAAATGTTTATCCCCATTTCATGAATGAGAGAACTTAAATGGTGGGAAGTTAATGGGTCACCCAAAATCATCTACGTAGCTAGAGATAGAGTCCAAGCTTCCAATGACAAAATTGTAAGCATCCTCTTTGAAAATTTAATCTTGGTGAATAGAAAACGTTATCTCACAATATTACATTTCAATCTGGTGCTCGGTGTTCTTTACATCATAATTTTAACGTAGTGGTTCTCATGTAGGAAGAGACTTTGCCCTCCAGGGAACATATCACAATATATTGAGGTATGTTTTGCCTCATCTGGTCAATAGGGGAACCTCGAGTCACTGTAAACGTTATACAAAGCCCAGGACACCTCACAACAAAGTATCCAGCCCAAAAGTCAATATTGCAAGTTATTAATCTTCTTTAAGGAGTAAAAAGTTTATCTGATAATCATGCCTTAACATGGTTGGATTTCTGTTCAAATGCAGTATTGGAGGCATAAATGACTCTGGGCTTTATGTTTATCAGAGAGACTGCAGAGAGTTTACTTCATGCCTGTCTCTGAGGGCCAAAGCTATGTATCTTTGGGCTTGATGACATTAATACTGTGGCTATAGAAAAGACTTAAACCCTATTCTAGACTACACTGTCCACCTCATATAGTCTCTGTCTATCCATCAAGACATATTCTGTCCATCTTGTGTACTCAAGCATTCATAACGATACTACAGGAGGATACTATTTTCCCACATTGTGGATGACAACCTAGTAGTACAGAGGTTAAATAACTCCTAAAATTGCATAGCTAATATGTAAATAAACCTAGATTCTCATCCCAAGTACAGGCACTGTTCAAAATACTCCAGATATAAATAGCAAGAGAAAAGTAAACTCCCAGCTCTGCCCCAATCCTCTCCTGCACCAGAATAAGGCTTATACTAAAATAAAGTCAAACACTTTTCAGATTATTTTTTAACTAGCTTAGATTTCATTCAGTAGCCTATTCGATGGGAGAATTTCTGAAGAAAAATGCAACCCCATATCTTATAAAAAAATAGTATTGGCTCCAAATGGGATGTCAATCACCATCATCTTTTCTAATCAGCTTTGTTTTCTTGAAAGAGGAAACCCTGTAGAGAAAAGTTGTGCAACTTGACTGTGTGCACATGGCAAGTTTGGGGACGTATATGACAAGAGCACAATTCTCCTACTTCTAGACCCTTTCTGCGACTCCCCACAGTGTGCCCACCTCCTTCCTGCAGACTAAAGGAGCGCAGCTGTTTCATCCTGCTTGTAGACAAAATTCTTTCATAGACTAGGAAGACAAATTCATTATCCTTGTTATTGTCATAAGTTGTTTAGGGCCACAAATACGTTCTTTAAAAACATGAAGCCTTTGAAGAAGAAAGATGAGATGATGAAATCCCACAGACTTCATTATTATGCACTCAATCACTGTGCAACTAATTAAGGATTTTATGCCTTTCAGAATCAAATAAGAAGAAATGTGATCTTGTGACATTCATAAGATAACAGTGAGGCTATGTAAGCCATCTAAGTGCAATGCGTAGAAACCACTGATACCTGGACCCTGCTCCCTCCTTCCAACACAGCCTGTCACCTTAGAGCAGAGCACTTGGGAAGTAGGGGTGCCCCTCAGTGTACAGCAAGTGCTTACAAGCACAAAGCTCCAAGTTCAACCCTCAGCACCTAAAACAACAGTAACAAATAAAAATGTCCTCTGGATTCAAAGGGCACCGATTGCCCTACCTAGTAGATTTCTCACTGTCTTTCACTTCACTCCCTTTTTTGAAGTTTAACTGGGCAAACAAGGAAAGGAACATATGGAGGGGAGAATTTCCACCCATGAAACTCCATTTTCCCAACCCTAGCAGTGAGTGTGAAAGGGAACTAAGTAGGACTTGGAAACAACATAGCCCAACATCTATTCACAAGTGGGCACCCCTGCTCCAAACTCCAAAATCTACAGTGTTTCAGAATCTGAAACTCTGAGCCCTGATGTAATACACGTGGGAAATTCTACATTGGGAAACTGTTTCAGGCACAAAATAATTAAAAAACAAAACTATCTTTAACTATTTTTATGAGATGTGTCTGAGACACGGTGAATTCTGTGTTTAGACCTAGGTCTATCCCTAAAATATTGTATTATGTATATGTAAATAGCCAAGAAAAAAATTTTTGACCCAAAACACTTCTGATCCCAGGCATTTTAGATAAGAAGAACCTATACAGTCATTATCACCACATACATTTTTGATTTGTAGTCTATTTCTTCAATACCATATACTATATGTTAGTATGGAAGTACATGAATATTAATTTAATTTGGAGGTTATATGCTTTATGGTTTTTGATATCACTCTTCTGTATTTTAGAACACAAATATTTCCCAAGTCTTTGCCAGGGTTCTAGACTATACCTCCCACCACCCGTCTACTCCCCCCACTGCCACCATACCCCTCCTCCATTTCTAGCACTGCATCAGAGACAAACAAACAGTTCCTTCAGCTCCTTCCATACCTCTCAGGATAAGGCCTCAGCCATGTTTCTTGCAAAATTTACATCTCTGTGTCTTCTAGGTTTCTCAAACACAGTACTCTCCCCCTCTCAGCATGCTCACAAGTCAACCCACCCCCAGAGTGAAGGACACCACTTTAGCTACTCTACATATGAGCAGGCGATGCTTGAAACCAGTAGAAAAGACAGAGGTCCTGTAGCTGTATCTAAATACTCTAGTACACTGGTAAATTTCTACCTTTACTGGTTTAAAACAACACAAATCTATTATCTTACAACTGTAGGTCTCATGGAGCTAAAATCAACCCATAAGTAGGCTTATGTTCTTTACAGATTCCTTAGAGGAAAATTCTTTCCTTTGCCATTTCTAGCTTCTAGAGGTCACTCACATTCCTTAGGTAATGGCCTCTTCCTCCATTTACAAAACCAGTGAGTTAATATCTCTAGAATTCTTTGTCTTGGACTTGTACCTCATCTCCTCTGACTGCTTGCCTCCTCTTTTACATTTTCTGTGTGGTTGAAATTAGATGATCCAAGATAATCTCCCTAGATCAATATCAATATCTTAATCAAATCTGCAAAGTCCCATTTGATGAATGAGATTAACACAAGTTCTAGAGATTGGAACATGGATAAATGTTGAAATCATTACTCATCTCTGCAGATTCCCAAGACCAAGAAGGTGAATCTGCTAAAGAATGAGGCTGCATTTACCTTGATTCCAAACTCTGAGGAGTAGAAGAAATCTTGATCCCAGAGCCAAACATATCTGGATTTCCATCCCAACTTTATCAATTCCAAAGTTATGTGATTTTTAGACATCTTAATTATTCTTTTCATGACTGTTCCTTTTCTGTCATGTGAAGAAAATTTCACCTCTCATATAAGGCATTAACAAAAGTGAGACTACATCACATACTGATGGGCCTTGTAAGTATTCAAGTTAACTAGCTGGTCAAGATAAGTTGGTACACCACATGTGGGCTGTGGTGTCACAGTGTGCTATTGTGTCTCTAAAAACTCTAGAGGTTAGTTCTTTTCTGGTCTCATGCTATCGCGCCAATGTCATGTGATGTTGATTACTGAGCACGTGCCATGTCTAAGCTTGCCAGATGCCCTGCCACTTAATTTATACAACATCCCTTGAGCTCCATCCACAATCCAAAAATTAAGTCAGGCTAAGGTGAAGAGCTGTTGTGACAAAAGAAGAAGTAAAAGCAAGTGCAAGTGTTGGGACCAAGTCCCACCGAGACAGTCTCTCACAGGATATGACATGATCTTAAAATCCAACCAAGAGCTTTATTACTCAGATGAGGGCCATCCTTCCATGTGGAAGAAAGCAAAGGTTTAAACTGGGGCACAGCATTTAAAAGAAAAATGTACTACCACCCCACCACCACAGCTGTACCAGGTAGTTTATGCACGAGTGATTAGGTCACTCTATTGTTAAAGTGTAGAAGCAAGTCATTACAGAAACCAATAGCAATGATTAGACCACTGGTTACCATAGAATAGTACATTCTAAAAATACACAACCTGTGGCTGCACACATCGGTTGGGTGGACTATCCCCAAGGAGACAAGCACTAGGTTCAGGGAGGTTATAGGATACAAAGTGGAGGATTTTTTTTTTTAGCAAACTGACTGTTTTTATGTCAAGTTGGATTCCATAAGAAGTAACGACAAAAGAACTACGAATCAAGTACTTTGACTGTCAGTCCGGGTCTCTTATTATCTGCTTCTGGCCCCCAGGTTAGTTCAGAAATTAACTAGTTGGTCAAGATAAGTTGGTACCCCGAGGTGGTGGGGAGCCCAAGGGCTGTGGTGCCACAGTGGGCCGCTGTGACTCTAGACACTCTAGAAGGTTCCCCATCCCTGGTATACAGGAAATGAAGTGTTTTGCCCATTATTTTTGAAGAAGTTTGCAGAAAAGCAAAACAAGATGAAGAACTAGAGGCCCAGGGAAATGTTTCCTCTCTAGAGTTGTTATGCATTTGGAATAAGTGGTTAAGTCAGCTTGGCTGTTACAAAGCTTTAGCTGCTGCCAGTTGGGAAGCCTTTATAGGTCTCCATGTCCCCTGATATCATTGGCTTACTAATAAGTATGGTAAATTTTTTATGTAAAAGGGATTGTAACTCTGAGAACACTTCTGAGAATTGAATAAACTCTAGAGTCCACCTAAGGATTTCTTAGTGAAAGAACTGATTATAACCAAGTAAAATTCAACTGTCTGTAATCACAGTAGCTAAGTAAATATTTCCTAGTATTTAATGTTACAGAAAAAAGGGAGAGGTGTCTATGTGCTTTTGTCATTGGTGGTCCTAATTAGGATTATTAAGAAACAGTGTAATTATAGCCTGAGGCGCTTTGCCCTTGATGACGTAAGGGACCCTGTTATTCTTTCTCTGGACTGGTGATTAACAGGCCAGTGAGTTGGATCCTGGCATGACAATTAAGATTGAGTACTGTCATCTGTTTCATAATTAAATTCTATCTTCCATATCCTTTGAACACTACAGTGGCGATTAATTGGCTGATGCTATTTCCTCTGCCACTTCGCCTTATGGTCACAACAGTGTGAGGGTAACAATGTCCCTACTCATTGCAGATACTGCAGTTGAAGAAAATGTGCTTTCTCTCTGGCACAAAAGGAGCCATGCAGCTCCAAATTAGAGCAGGAGTAAAGTAGCCTACGGTCTTTCTGTTCCTCCAGGTTCTCACTCCCGGTATTCTGTAGAGTCTAAAATTAAAAGATCAACTCAACACACACGAGAGAAAAGTCTCTGTGTCCTGCCAATGACATCTCGAAAGGCACAGAGGACTCACTAAGGGGTGATGGCTATGGCATAAACAGACTGTACACAGGCTTGTCTGTGTAGCCATCACAGACAGAGAAAATTCTCAAAGAAAAAAGAAGCCTGGCTCGTTTCCACTCACTGCCAGACAGAAAGCCTCTGTGAGTTCATATTAAAGCCTGTATGTTAAATACCATTAAAATCATCCTTAATTTCTTTATCAATAGAGAATTCAGAAGCATTAAACTTCCTGTACTGGTATAACTTCCTGTTTCAACTTTAAGAAAGCAAAAGAAGGTCTTTAACATTATGAGGGAATGCACTTAGTAAAAAGAGAGAGAGAACAAGAAAACAAACTCGGACTTAAAGCAAAAAGAAACAGATCCTCCATGAAAAAATAAGTTAGGTTTTTAAAAAACACCAACCCATGGTTAAGAATCATCTGCAAGATATGCCAGCTTCTCTTTTCAAGTGGAACAACAGGCCTGTTCACTTCAGTCCAAATCAAATTAATGCTGAAAAGAAAATGGAAGAGCACACAAAAGAAGCTCAACGGTGCAATATTATTCCATCCAGGTAAAAATATTTTGTGTTAATTAATTTAAAGAAGAACAACTGGAGAGGATTTCATGAACAATGGATGAAAAGATTAGTGTGAATCTTTGTGCAAAATACGTAAAGCCAAGTTAAGATGAACAAACTCTAAAATGTAAAATCTAAACATATAAGGAATATGCAGGAAACACAATATCTTCTTTTTAATTTTCTTCTAATCATATGGTTCTATTTTAATTTAACTCTCACTTGTTGAAAGTATATTCCAATGCAGTATTTTCTTTATCATCTGGATGTCATCTTAATGATTTTGTTTTCCTCTTTAGATGATTCAGTCTATAAGGACTTACGGGCCACATGTTCAGGTACTTTGAAACTGATCACTCATGGTGCAATTAAAATTAAAATATATGCATGAAATTGATATTTTGATCAAATCACTAGGTGTCTACAGAGTGATTTAGAAATCAGGAGAGTAAGTGGCCTGGAAGCTCCAGGACTGTCCTCGTTGGCCCTTGGGAATTACTTTCATTCTCGGTGTCTTTACCAGATGGTTGTTTGGAGGCCAGAACCCCCATGAGCCACACCTCAAGCCACCCCAGCTCCTTCTGGATATTGTGTGCATGTGCCTCTGACAGCTCACTTGTGAACGTAAAGAGACAAGGGGTCATTTCCATGTCCAATTTTAAGACTCTTCTCTTAGAAGAAAAATAATTTCAAAAAGAATGTAGTCAGCCTACATGTCTTCTATACTCGCTCCGACTTGTTTGTCTGGTTCTCTAGAGACTGTTTTGTATCCCTCACCCTTGACTTTTAGCCTAAGGACTTGTTCATGCTTTACAATTTAGGCCTTACCCTTCAGCTTAGACTTCTGATCTTATACTACAGACTATGTTCCCAACTCTTTAATTAGAAATGGTTAATTTGACTTCTTGTCTTAAGGCAAGGAGAAAATGAGTCTTAAACAGTATTAAGCTCCCATAAATATTTCACTTTATGCTAATTCCAGTGCTTCCAACTGAGATATTTAAAGTGCTCAAAAAAGTGTTTCTATTTCCCTCAATTAAATACATAATTTAATTTTACTGGAAAACACTAAAATAATTATCAGCTTTACTGCCCACAGTTTTTTCCCCCAAACTTTTCTTCTGACCATTTTATGTTTTTCATTTGCAGTTCAGGTAAACCACGCTTACCCAGTGGGCTTGGATGCCTGGACTATGTCTAAAACCAGCATTCGGAAGAAATCTTAGAGCTCCCTCAAGTGGAGTGATGCTTAATGTACCCTTAACCTCCAGAAGATGTGTGTGGCTGTCCCCTTCATCCAGATAGAAATATTTAATTGTCCTAATTTAGAAGTCAAAGAGATTTTTCTCTTCAAACTAGAAATGTTCCAAAATGAAATAAAAATCCCAACAAGCTTGCCAAGTAAATGAATATGAGGAACCAATGAAAAAATATCAGATCAGGCTTTTTGATGATTAGTTTTGCTTATATGAAAGTAAATTAGCATTACTGATTACAATACATTTTATTCACTTGGATTAAATCCCATTTTCTGAGTAAATCTGTAAAAGATGCACTTCCATAACACTTATGCTGAGTGATTTATTTATTTACTCCAGAGGAAACACTTGAATACTTCCTGTTGCCCAGATGAGAATCTGAGGCAAAGAAATGTTAAATAACCCCTCAGAGGTCACAAGCCTAGAACATGAGAGAGCCAGGATGCACAATGAAGCCACCAATGCCCACTATGCCATGCTGCTTCTTACCTTGCTGTGAACAGCTGCATATACAAACACACACATGCCTGTGTGGCTGTGTCCATAGAGAGAGAGACAAGTACACACATACACACACATTACACACACAAATAGTTACACACATACAAAGTGTTATGACCAAGAGTATAATTTATTTTAGAAATCATCTTTTAAAATGTAAAAATGAAAAAAGAGAAATGTCGATTACAAATATTGTAAGCCCTGAACTTTGCTGGTCATGTGACCTTATTATTACTTATCATTACTCATCGCAGTAATTAAGCATCGCTTCACCTCATACTCAGCATCAACTTTGGCCTCATGCTATGGAAGTTTCTCTCCTCTATAGTCTTATCTCTTGCTGTTTCCTGTGCTGTCAACTTCTACTGGATACTAGAATCATTATCATGACCATGTGTCTTCACAGAGAAGTCCTGTTTGGCTTCTATGCAATAGTCACCCCCTCAATCTCTGCTATTCAGAATGCCTTTCCCTCAACAAGTTTGTCTTCTTAGGTCTTATGAATGATTCAAAAATGACATCTGCTACCAATCTTTGCTTGCTTATGGCCTTTCTCCTCTATTAGACTATACACCCAAGAAGCTGGGCCTACTGACTATCCCAGTGTGCATGGACTCTGAGACCAGGATCTGGGATGTGATGGGAACTCAGAAGATAAGTCTCAGTGAATGACTGAATTACTTAAATTTCCCATTCTGAAGGTTTTCAAATGAATGGGAAGTGATAATGATAGTTAAAACTTATAAAACGTATTTGTGACGCTGCTCTGTTTAAAGTATATACTTAATATTTTAAATATCATCTTTAATCTCTAACCTAATAAGTATATTCAGTGGTATATTTTTATTTTTCATTAATATCATTATTATCCAAAGTTATAAGAACTTATGATACAGTAGATTTTAGATACATGTGAAATTATGTTAAAATAGTGTAAAATATGTGAATTTAGAAATTTATATGGATAAGACTAGTTCAAATGGCTATTTTTCACCTTCTTTCCACTTTATTTTCATTTTTTTTCCTTTATTGAGTTTATTGGTACATTGTAGTATACATTATGATCACATTCATCATTGAGAATTTATCCCTGTACATAATATATCTCTATTCTTATTTTTTTCGCATTCCTCAGCCTTCCCTTCAGCCCCCCTCCCCATATACACAAGCTTTGCTTCTGTTTTTTTCTTATCTTCAATTTTCCCTTTGCCTCCTTCCCTTTACCCTATTTAGAAAGAAATTCTTTTTTTTTACTTTTATTAAGGAACTGTGTCATGACCTCAGAGTCTTATTATGTACATTGAGAATATGTGTGCTGCTAATTATGTTATAGCTTTAGATTTAGGAAATTTATCACAAGCTGGTAAGGGGAAGCTGTGCACAGAGGAACAACAGCAAAAGGAAGCTACTAATCACTAGATGCTGTTTTCCTGAGGCCTCAACTCAGCGTCCGGGAGATGGGGAAGAGGCTAAGTAGACAGAGAATCACGTCTTGACCCCAGCACCAGTCTCACCGGAAATCACTGAACATCCGCCCTCCTTCCCTTCCACTTGTTTGCTTCCCCTCGGTGACTCCCTCTGCCTCAGGAATTTATCAGGGTTTAGGAAGATAGGCCTGACTTCTTTTCAAGGAGCTAAGCCTTCTTTCTAAAGCATCTGTTATAAAGAAAATAGCCCAAATAACACACACACACAAACACACACACACACACATGTGCATGGGAGTATACATGTATGAAAGCATGCTATGTATGTAGATTTGCAAATATACACATGTTGTGTGTGCTCTAAGTTTGGACCTTCTTAAAAGTTAGTTTTTGTTCTACTAGCCTCAGTCATTCAACACACCAAAGCATCCATTATCCCCAGGTGCACATAGGGAGACTGCTCTCAGAGAGACTCACATGGCCCAGGAAGTGAGCTATGCAGTGGAAGGAAACTTTGCGATCACCCATTCCACCCTAGGTCTTCCTGCTATATAGTCCTGTTTTTCAGGTTTAAAGATATTTTTATAATATTATATTCATTCATGTTGCTTCCTTTTTTGTTTAGTGTGTCATCATTTCAAGCCCAAAGTTAGAGAAATCCCACTTTGTAAGTCAGTGTGATACACCAGGGCCAGAATAGCTGCAGAATGTGAGAAACTTCTCGGCTTGTGCATTTGTAAAGAGTCATTGTCCCTGTGAATCTCACCTCAAAGTCAGCGTATTGCTCTACAATGTCGTACACTTGGAGTTCTCTTCCATTTGATTTCTGCTCTCTTCCCTGTTCTTCTGACTTCAGTTATCTGTAACGACAGTGAAAAGTGACTATTCATACAGTTTTCCTGCAAGCAACTACCAAACTAAGTGGGGAAAACACCAATTTTAATGTGTGACTGACTGCATAAACCCTTCAATTTAGTGAAACAAGCCCTAAATCAGTAATTTATTCATAGCAATGAACACCAAAAAAAATAGTTATTTTCAGAGAACAAATGAAGGACAATCTCATTTCCAAACTTATTTCTGTTTTTTCTTTAACTAAAAATGAAAGGTCAAAAACTGAATGCACTGTAACACATGCAAGAAGTGATACTTTAATCATGCTTTAGAATATTTTTAAATTAGCATTAAAATTAATTTTCATAAGCTGTTTTACAGATTTTGCATTCCTCTGACCAGAAGACAATGTGAGATATTAATGTATCTTATTTGTACTGTTTATGTATATTATTTGTGCTACCGTGATAAATATTTGCATTTTTATTTGCATTTGATTGCTAAAACTTTACTCTTAACCACTCATTTTTTGAGCTATAAAAGATATTTGTCAGATCTGTAAATAAGAACCAGATGTCTAAAAATATGTAACAGCTTATTACAAAGTATAAATTTTTATTAATAATTTGAGTTATAAATAGGTATTTTAGACTTTGAGGAAGGATTTTTATATTTCATATTCTGTAGGCTGTATGTAAGTAGTTTTGTTGACTGACAGGGAAATTTGCAGTATCACTAAGTAACGATCACACTCACCTCAGGCAGCCTCGTTGCACTTTATCACTCACTAGTGACCTCACCTCAGTGCAGATACCTTCACAGAAGCACCTCACTCAACTTTTCTTCACTCATACTTTGTAAGAATCGTGGAGTGTTAAGGTCCTTTAGGTTCAAGAGTGATGCGAGCGCACTGCGAAGGCAGGTGAGTGAAGCCGGACAGAGTAAGCAGTTTCCGTGTGATCCCCCCATTCTCAGAGGTACAACCTTCCTGGGTGCAGCCGTGGGGCAGACGCCAGCAGCCTGGCTTTTCACATGCTTGGTCCTGCCACACATACCGCTACATGTCTCCAGCTTTTTTCCTGGCACTGCTATGTTTAATCTCCTTGGTCATGAGAGGGGACAAAAAGGAAGTCTGTGCTGGGAAGGGATCCTGCCACCCCCACCTCCCAACATCATTCTGCCCTCCATCTGAACTTGAGTGTGCTGGCTATGAACCTGTTGTGATCAGCAGAATTTGAAAATCTGCTCCCTTGTGCAGGGATTTTATGTCAATATTTGTGCCCAGCATCCGAACAGAGATGGGTGTCCCGATAGTCCATTTCTCCTCTAGCTGTCTTTCCATACTGTTACTGCTTTATTCAATGTGACTTCTGATGCCTGGGGAGTGCTGTGGAATCATGCTGATAAGAGAGTAAAAAGAAAAATTTATATCATTTCAGAAGGAAATCCACACAGACTCACACATTTAAGGATACCTTGCCATTTAGCCTTCTTTTTTGAACATGCAAGAAAATACCTTTTCAGCAAGAGAACATGTTAAAGAATGAATGAAGCCAGCTTGTTTATTTAAACCTGGCCTTGCTCCAAAGAGGATTTAAGGCAGCTGAACAAGACAGGCAAGCATGAGGAATAATGTTTCATAAATGATTAGCAATCAGAGGTAAGTTGTGTAGAAAAGAATGAATCAGGCACCGGGTTTAGGATCCATGTGATCGCGTGGCCTAAGAGAGTTCTCAGTAGAGTCTCAAGGATGTTTTACTACCTGAGCAGATTCGCTCCCCTAAATGGATGGAGATGTCAGCAGATGGTGAGAGACACATGATTTCCCACATGCTATCATGCCCTGATTACATGGCAGACACTTTGAACCACGTTACCCTTGAGCTATTTATTTATTATCCAGAGAGATCATCTTTACGTGGCTCACATCGGAGACAGGCCAGGCTGGATGCAACAATTCCAGGCTCTATCTTATCTCAGGAGTTTATCCTAATAAATCTAGGCCTCTCTCCATATTTAATCACTAACCCTGAACTCAGCATTTTTGATACGTTGGCCCCTGGGTAAGCTTACCCACATAATTAAAAATTCACTTTTCAGTTTTAAAATAGAAGCAAGAGAATGGATTCAACCTCTTTTTCCTCCCCAATATTTCATGTGTGAGATAAGTTTTGCATCCTCATTCTTCTTTTCCATGCCATGATCTTCCTCTCACATTTTTTTCTGGAAGACAAAGCAGGTGACGCAGCAGGACAGAGTCTTCATCTCAGTCAGTAGCATCCGAAGCCCTTTCCGGACCTTTTTACCATTCTTGGTATAAATGCAGCCCTTTATTATACTTCTTGTGAATGCTGAAGTCCTGGTTTCCACATCAGTCCATGGAGACCATGGTGTCCAACCCCCTTAGATAAGATTATTGCAATAACTAAGCATCTCAAGTCTTTTAAGCCACTTCGACGGTAGTGGTGCGTGGAAGATATTCAAAGCACGTTCATTCCTTTCACTGTTTCACTTCTTTCCCGTGATGTAAACTTGGGGGCAAGGTGTACCATACAGTTGACAGATGCCTTTGTTTGCAAGCAATTTCATTCACAAACAGATGCATTTGGCAAAATTCTGCTTTTGTTTGTGAGTGCTGCATTGGATAACAGACAAGACTATGGCCATCTTTCCTGTGCAAACATGACATTGGTCATTTGTCCCAGAATCGTGAAACAAATTACACTGAAGTTCGGAACACCTAAATCTTCCTCTGTCTTACTGTTCTTGTATTTAACTGTTCAAATAGTAACACATTGATTTTTTTTCATTATCCTAAGCTTTCCATTTAAGAGTTTTTTTCAGATATGATATAACTGACAGATAATAATATTGTAGTTAGGTTTAATATTGTGTTTTAAGTATTTTGAAAAACAAGCAAGGAGAATTGTTCTGTTGCTTGACAGTAAAACCAGAGCTCTCTGGCTCAGAACTCACATGGACCCATTGGCAAGAGCATTTTAAAGAAAAAAAGACCATCAACAGGAGAAGTCTTCAGTCTCTTCTCAGATCTCTCACTCCAAAACTGCTCCACCTCCCCTCAATTCCAAGGCAAGCTCCTTTTTAGCAGCTCTACCTTACAGAGTAGACAAAAAGAGCTTCCTGTCCAAATTATTTTTTCTTTGGTTTTCACTATTGTCATTTAAAAAAACTACTATAATCGTGGCAGTAAAGAAAAAGGTTATGAATGTCTTCAAGACAATGAAAACCATAACTTTAGAACTAAAAGCAGATTTAAATAGAAAAATTTTTAAATCTTTGAAAATGTCTTCAGTATCCTCTGAAGAACCACACTGGAAGTTCCCATCTACTGTACTTGTGTTTCTCTTTGGTTAGATAAGAGTAAACAAAGCACAAATAATTGAAACAATCAAAAACATTTACTTTTTATTTTATTTTGTTGAATTATTATAATTTCAACAGTACTATTTTCTAATATTTTCCCTACTTTAATGTAAATATTTAGTTTAATAAAGGTCAAGTAACCCTCCAGCTGATCTGGGAAACAAGAGAATCTTTCATAATTTTTCAAGGCAAAAATTTTTATTATTTCACATTGTATCAATGCAAAAAAATCATTCTAATTCAGAGAAAAATGCTATAAAATATGGAGCAGAGCTTATTTAAAAGTTGGGAACTATAATACTTATATTGATTAATCTTTCAATCAGGATAAATTAGAATACAGTGTTGGTAACCTAAAGCCTTTCACTTTCATTAGCTTCACAAAATTTTGTAGAGTAGTGCTGTCTATTTACAATCCAATCAGTCAAATACGTAATTTCAGATTTTCCAGAAGCCATATTTTTTAGTGTCAAGAGACAAGTAGAGCGCTGCAGGGACCAATGCGCCTCGTGGCCCAGCTCTTGGCACCTGACCTACCTGGACCCCGGGGCGCCTGCGGGTAGCTGTAAGGTATGAATCTACGTGGTAGAGGCACTAGGGCAATAGATTCCATTGTTAGGAGTTGGAACAGAAGTGAACAGTAGAGAGAGAGCCTCTCCTAGACTTGGCCACAAAAATTGAAGCCCACTGTGAAAGTGAAGAACGACCATGGTCTACAGCGTTGGTGAGCCGGACAGCACTTGGCACAGGACCCCAGACTCCCAGGAAGGGCGACTTGAACATGCGGTAGAACCTCGAAGGATTCAAGCCCGCAGGAGGGGTCAGGCAGCTCAGCTCAAAATCAGGCTGTCGCCCTGTGATTAATCGGCTTTGGTAACAGGCTACTGCCCATGTTATCTACTGGTGTTTACAGAGTCAAGCCCCGCAGGGCCCTTTTGGTGGTTTTTTGGTTGTTGTTTCTTTGTTTGTTTGTTTTTAATTGTTATTGTTGCAATTGTTGTTGCTTTTGTTTTATTATTGTTTGGGGTTGTGTTTTTTCTATTTTGTCCCTCTCTTTCTTCTTCCTGTGTTTGTCCAATTTCAAGGGTTTTGTTTCGTTTTGTTTTGTTTTGTTTTGTTTTGTTTTGTTTTGTTTTGTTTTGTTTTGTTTTAAAACAGAATCTTGCTTTGTAATTCAGACTGGTCCTGAGCTCACTGTGTAACCCAAGCGAGCCTCGAACTCAGCAGCTCTCCTGTCTCTGCCTCCCAAGTGCTGGGATTACAGGTGTGAGCCACCACCCTCAGCATTGTGGTATGTGGTTCTGATTGCTGGTGGGCGTGAGTCACCACGCCCCGCATTGTTGTATGTGGTTACTGGGGATTGAACTCCCTACCTAGCACTTGCCAAGCAGGAGCCAGGACCACTGAGCTAAATCCCAGGTCCGCTTAGTCACCATTATTTTTATAGAAGAGTGAATATAGTTTCCAGTTTTCCTGCTGTGGTTAGTTGACAATTCATGTTCTTGTTCTTTCATTATCTCTTTTACTTCTGTCTTCACCAGTTTTCCAAAGTATGTATGATCTTCCTGTGTCCTCTTGCCCCGTTTCCAGCCTTTCCCTCTCTCCTCTTATCTCTACAACCCCCTCACACTCCTCCAAGTCTTCATCCAAAGGGTAAATTTGCTGTATTGAAGAGTCTTTTTACTTAAGAGTCAACTTACTGGTTGGTCCTTGATTTTATTCTAGTCCATATGGTCTCAAGTGACAAATTAATAACTACCACAATCTGTCATTTTCTAATTTATGTTTGATGCTATGAATGATGCTGGCTGTATTACTCGGGCCAGGGTAATGTGATTGTTCTAGTCAATTGTCCCTCCTGGTACAACAGAACCAAGATTGCCTAAGGGTCATTAAAACTCAAGAGTCATTCAAAACCTAAAGATTAGCTATCCCTAGGAGAAACCCTCTGAGAAGTAATCGTTCCCAAAGAGATCTAAATACCATAAATAAAGGTACATACAATACAGAAGAAATGCATAATAAATTTAATATACATTTTTGAGATAAAGATTTTTTTTTAAGGTTTTTTGAGACAGGGTCTCGCTTTGTGGTTCAGTCTGGCCCTGAGCTCAGCCTCCAACTCACATCACAGCAATCCTCCTGCCTCTGCCTCCCGAGTGCTGGGATTACAGGCATGAGCCACCACGCCCGGCACTGGTGTGTGGTAGTGGTTGCCGCTGGGGTGAGTCTCCACACCCAGTATTGTTATATGGTTACCGGGGATTGAACCCAGGTCCTTGTGCTTGCAAGACAGGCACCGGAACCACTGAGCTATATCCCTGGCCCTCTTTTATTTTTAATTTATTAGTATGTGTACTAAACATATCCAAAGTGTCATTTCAATGTGCAATCACAATGTTTACAATTACTAATAAGATATTTTACTTTTTCTGCAACAAATCTTTAGAATCCTACTTATATTTTATGTACATCTCAGGTACCTGATTGATTCATGTAGGGAATGAGCATGTGTTAAACAGCCCAGCTTCAGAAATGTCGGCCTCTTCTCTATAGTAGGTGCATATCAGCTTTTCACTAATCTTGTCCTTAATTGCATTTTAGGATATTCACAAAAATTGAAATTATGTTGAAAGCTCATGTGAATGTTAGGTCATACATTTACTTCTTTCTATAGGATAAGGTGACAAACTTAAATTTCCAAACACTCAAATCTGATTGTGGACAATAGCCAGAATCATGGTGCCTAACCATCCTTTCTAAGATAATGAGGTATGAGATTGCCAGTGAGGTCATCTGTTTCAACCTCGCATGGCTGTGTGGCCCTGGAAATCATAACCATCCCTCTGCAGGGCATCACAGTGATAGATACATATTGAAATCTGCTCAATGTGAAAATCTGAAGAGAAACAGTATGAGAATAATAGAATTTTGTAGCTTGAAAGGTCCCTAGAGGAAATTGTCTCCAGCCCTCTCATTTTACAGTTGAAGAAACTGAGGCCTATAGAAGTTAAGAAATTTGCCAAAGGCCACAGAACTTATTAGGAACACAAAAGAAATAGATTCCAAGTCCAGACTTATTTTATAAATAATGTGAAATGGTTTAGGTATTGCTTGGCTACGTTAGGCTATTACCAGTTCCATATTTCTAGCCTATATTATTTCAGTGGAAGGTTGTTTCTCCATTTATGATCAGGTGTTTTAAAAAATGAAATTTAGCTCGTTAGAAAACATTGATATAAGGAGCTAAAATGGTATAAGGAATCACTCCTAAAAGTACATGGAAACATATATTTACAAAGAAATAGTTAATAAAAGCAACTTTAGAAGCAAGGTGAATTTAGGGTTTGCTCTGATTATAACAAAATAAACTGCTTGCAAGCCCTGCTTCCCATATCCTCTTGGGCAGGTTAAAGATAGTGCCTGTGATGGGAAGCAAAGAATCTGACAGAGCAAAGGCATAGTATTCATTTAAAAACTCACTTGCACAGAGGTTATATATCAGAAGACTCACAAAGGGATCCACAGCTCTTTGGCACCGGATGAAACATGATTCCCAGTTTTACCAGCCTTCATTTTATCAAGGGGTGCTCTGCCTCCTCTCTCTGGTCCAGGGGTGGGGGGGAAGCATATGATTTTAACACCGACAATTCTTCAAATGGTCTTTCAGATAAATGAATAGAATTTCCCTGTCTCTGTCTTTTTAGTCATATCAATTCATTACTTGGGACTTTTTCTGCAAAAGAGGAAATGAATTGGACCAGCAGGTCTCAAAGCATGGGCTGATGAGCACTCAATTCTCCAAGACAATCTGGGATAAAATAGAAAGTCCCTGGACTTAGAAGCCTGTGAATTCTGTTCTCTGTATCAATGGCATGAGATCTACCACACACATCATCCTATCGAAGGCTCTGAAAAGACCTGTGGCAAAGAAAAAAATATATATTCCCCTTTATTTAAAATGAATTTACCTAAGTTATTTGACCACAGCAATTTTCTTCCTTCCTAACATCTATAACTGTCTGATGGAGCCAGAGTCCCGTGGAATACACTTTGAAGATGCTCACTTTATAAGTATTTCTTTCTTCAGTTTGAGAAAAGAGAAAAAGAAACTGGACCCAACCAGAAACACTGATTTGAGTAGAGCAGTGTATTATTCACATTCAAGTGCCTGAAACAAAATAACGAGCCCCTGCAACTCAAAAGGAAAGAGATTTATGTCGACTTATGGCTTTGGAGGATCCAATCTATGATGATCTGGGTAGAAGGCAGAAATGACAGAGTGCAAGGGGAGGGCAGTGGGCATCTGCTTACCCCATGGCACCCAGGAAGTACAGAATGAAGGATTAGCTGGCACAAGAATATATCTACCGTTCCTGGTAACTCTGTCCAGAACTCCACCCCTTCTAATCAACCTTGTATCCCAACAGCACATTCAGTGAAGGATTCATGAGCAAATTAGTCTGGGATGAATACAGAGCCCTCATAACCCAATCATTTTCCAAACACCACGGTGAACACATGAGACTTCGAGGGTGGGCCTTAAATCTAAACCATGATAGACAGTGAGAGAATTCTCCACCTATGTTAGCACCCACGTACCGTGAGCAGTGTTGCATGACACAAGGTCACTCCCAGGGCATAAAGTAAGATGCTGAATAAACGATACTGTCATTTTAGTGTCTACAATTCCACCAAGAGTTCCCTTCATGTGAATACCTTGGTCTTCTCAGATCAATTGCCAGGAAGAAGTAGCAATTTTTCACTCTATGAATTTATCATTCTCACAATTAGAAAATATAATGCCAAGATTCTCTCCAGCTATTTCCAGTGCTCATCTGGCAACACAGAGTGAAAAGTAGATAAAAAGGGGTGTGTAATTGCCACTTTACATTGTGTACAAGAGAGTTGAATGTACGAAATGCTTTTATTTTTCCTCAATTGTTACATCTTTCCATGCTTTCTAAGATCTCTCTTTCTCATCCTATAAATGACATGTTGGACAGATTCCTAACTGTCATTGCTTTGTTACTTAGATAGTCTTATCTAATCCTATTCGACCGGAAGTTCAAATGTAGAAGCTGATCTAAAGCTCTTTCACCTCCTTGGCCTCAGCCAGGCTGCAGCCTCAGGGATGTGTGGATTGGACAGAGATTGTTTCCCTCCCACCTCCCCCTCAGTCTTGTAGTTCCAACTCTTCACTGGGTTCAGGGGAAAGGGACACAGAGAAAGCTTGTCTGTTTGATCTCAGGATCTCTAGGGCCACTTTCACTGGCCATCAAGCTGCCTGTCACATGTGAACTAAGTGTGAGTGTCCAGGCATCCAACAGAGCCACCCATCTGGATAGTTTCCTCCATTCAAAGATCTAGTTCAGCTCAACCTCTTCCATCCCTGCATTTGCCTCTCCCGTGGTACATAGCTATTTGGATCTCCATCAACAAAGCACCCTTGGGTAGAATTCAGGCGTGAGAGTCAGGCTGTCTTCTGAAGTGTCCCATTGATCCAGGGGGAAATTATGTTCCTAAGGGGTTTTTAATTAGTTGGGGTAAGGCCAGCTGCTAGACTATATAAATCTGAAAATTAACCTATCATAACTTTATTTCTCTTTTAAGCAAAGCTCAAAGGAAGTGCCCTCGGTTAGAGGATGATGACCTTCAAAACCCACACTTCCTTCTATCTAGTAGTTTTGCCTAGCCTCCTCAAAGGGTTATTAGCATTCAGTCTCTGAGGAAAGAATTACAGAAGATTACGTGGGAGGGTTTTAGAGGATAGACCTGAAAGTAGCACACAATGCTTCCTTCAGAGCTTATTAATAGACTTTTTAGTTAGATAGTGACATCTAGCTGCAAAGTATATTGAGGTTTCAGTCTAGCTGTGTGTCCTGGAGGAGAAAGGAAATGTTTTGGTGACTATATTCATTCTCTGCCATAAAGTTTTCCCACTCCTCCATTATCTTTTTTTTAATATATATCAGGAATTGAACTCAGGACCTTGTGCTTGCGAGGCAGATACAATACCACTGAGCCACATCCTGGCCCATCTTTTACCATTTTATATGATAGTCTTAGGTATCATTTGAGAGGGTCCCTAAGCTCTTCTTAGCCCCTATCACAAAGCACCCAACTGACCTGCCCTTGTGGTAATTAGAGTGAATCATCACACAACACCTTCATGAATCTGACATATGCCAAAACTATATCCTGTGCTGTTCACTACATCAGCACATCCTGTAGGACAGTAATAGAATCCCAGTGTTGTTTCTCAACTGCTGCTAAAACTTAGTTCTCAACTGGTCAGTCTACTGTTGCTTAAAGCTATTTTCATTTCAGGGCAACAGGTGGTAGAAATCAGACAATGCTGTGAATATCCACTGCTGCACTATCCCCACCCCCTCCGCTTGTAAGACAGTGGTAGGGACTCACTATACCCTTGATGGTTCAGTGGAAGTCCACAGATGTAGATTCTAACAGTGGCAGAATCATGGCTGCCACAGAAGTCAAATCTGTATCCAGGATTGGCTCCCATTACCAATGAAGGAGGACATCTGATAGAACTGACCTGTAATCAAGATGCTGCCTGGTCCTCTTCACTGAATGATAAAAATTGGAGGTGTGATAAAGTGTAGTCAACATTTACTCATGCTGTGCTTCAACAGAAACACATTGACGAAGTCTCAGGCAATCGAATCCTAACCCTAACCAATTTACAGTTACTCAATTTTACATTCCTATTAAGGAAAGAACTACAGTATCAGTTCTCATATAAGTGGACTCACTGGGCTCATTTGGGCTTGACCTAAAATTCCTTTTTCCCTTAACTCCTAGAAATTCCCATTCTGGGTATCTTGGCCCCAGGCTTTTCTGCAGCTCAGAGCCCATGTGCATGAGCCCACCTATATTCATTTAGCCATTCAGTAGACAACTGAAATAAATAAACTCAATAATGAAGTCTCTCCATCTGCCACCTGGCCCCTGGAAAGTGAGCACTTTAATAGATATACCTATCAGAAGTCAGTGGAGTTTTCTCTCTATTAAATACCTTACCACCAGTGGAGTCTCAGAACTGTGCCAACCTCAAAAAAGGGGAGAATTCAGAATCTTGCCCTTTTCTTAGCCACAATCCCTGTGAAGGAAAGCTAAGACCTATAGAGGGTCTGACCTGTAAAATACCACATGTCTTTTTTTAAGAGCACTAGGTCATGGGAATTGCCTTGAGAACTGGAATTTGGATAGTGACTTGTTTCCTAAATGTTATGACTCCATGAGTTAAATTTATAGCTTTTAAGCTCTACAGATCAAGGAGGACTTTAATAAATTACACGTCAGTTATAGAACCTCCATCATCGAAGATTGTTGGGGTCACCCGTCTCTGATCACCACTGTCACAGTAGTACTTCCTATGATCCATACTCATCTTGCCCCTTGAGATTACATACTGTACCTGTCCTTAGCCATCCAATGTATGTAGTCAT
Source organism: Petromus typicus (assembly GCA_004026965.1). Taxonomy (NCBI): domain Eukaryota; kingdom Metazoa; phylum Chordata; class Mammalia; order Rodentia; family Petromuridae; genus Petromus; species Petromus typicus. The sequence continues at coordinate 41,570 of PVIR01002044.1, forward strand.
TCCATCAACAAGAAGGCCCATCATTGGTGGCATCTCCACACTCACCATCAGCCTCGAGATAATAACTCTGTGGCCCTTTGCAAAGACAATGGTATGTTCTCTTACTGTGTTAACAGATGAAATATTACCCAGAGTCATTAGGCAAAGAACACTTACTAGTTCAGGTAGATGAACAGTCACAATCAGTGAATGCACTTCAACTTCGTATCTGGCTCATTTTTTAAAATTCTTAATCTGTCCTGAAGCCAAAGTGTACCAGGTATCAGTCTCAACAGAAGAGGAGAGGGCCCTGCTGTGAAGGAGGAGACAACTGGGGCTTTCCAGTGTTCAGGTCATCTGAATCTTCAGTGTCTCCAAGAGCATAGTGAGAATGATTCTAATAGTTCCTGCTTGCAGCTGCCTGTCCTTAGAACTCATACCTGAGTCCCTGCAGGACACACTCAAATGGCAGTGTGGTTCTATGCTCAGAACTGTCCTCCCCTGGGTGATGTCTGAGACTTCATTCCTCCTTCAGGCTCGCCCCCTTAGAATGTGCCCCTGAGGTACCTGAGAGGCATCATGGCATTGCAGGTGTGTATCACCACACATCTCAAGCTGTCAGTTCTCCGGGGTGCACATTTAGAAGTGGGATTGCTGAGTCACAGCATTTTTGTCTGTGATGTTACTTTGAAGTTCACTGGTCTGTAACAGCACAACTGCCCTGAAGATCTGTGTATGTCATCTCCATTGTCAAGGAGAGAAAGTGGAGGTTCAGGCTTGTTGGGTCCCAAAAGTAGACACAATTCATGCTCACGCGGGGAGCCCTGCTACTATATCTTTAAAGCAAGTCTGCCCTTTATCCTGTGTTCATCACAGAGTAACGTAGTTGACATAGGAAGTATTTGCTTCCCATCTCAAAGGTCGGACACCAAGCCTATAACTACTACCTTGAAAGAAAATACTCGTGATGTGAATTTGGCACAGTTTTAAAGTGCTTTTCTTTTCATGATGGTTTCAGACCGATTTTGTGCAAGCTTGTCTGTATGGTCAAATCCAATTCTGTGTGCTAAGTTACCTGCCCAGAGAAGTTAAATGTGTGATACTGACTAATTTTGGAGACATATTTGTATATTTTTTTAAAATTTTAAAAATTTTTACTTCAATGGAATGCAAGTAAGTTTTAATAAAGAGAATATTTTTTAAAAGTCTTCTTACATTTATGAAATAATAAAGGAAAATTTCATAACAAATTAAAGAATAACATTAGTTAATACACTGTGTGCCATGATTTTAAAGGAATAGCCAAAAAGATAAAAAGGACTCTTACAAAAAAAAAAAAGCACAAAATTTGCTTTTCAAAGAACTAAGAAGACCTAGTGGTATGAATGAAACAAATTGCATATCTATCGAAATATTTTTGAAATCATGGAATAGGTAATTTGGGGGATTGTTCTCCCTACTTCCTCTTTCTTGCATCTTCTTTTTTCCCCCCATGTTTTCTTTAACATTTATAAAAACTATGTAGAATACATTTTTACTGTATTTTACATAAGATAGCTATTGCAAGAATTTATAAAGGTAGAAGGAAGATACTGGGCTCAGGAGGGCCCAGTCCTGTGGGATATTTTCTCACAGCAGGAAAGTCAGAGTTCAGTTGGGGAAAAGGATTCAGACCGCCAGGTTAAGTAGGTATTTTAAAAAAGCTAAAATGCAAACTATGGGTAGACTCTGAGACCGCCAATATTTCCAAGGCAAGGTTCTTTTTTAAAAATCGATTTTACTGGTACATTTTATATATGCATTATGATCATATTCATCATTGAGAGTTTGTACCTTTACATGACACATCTCGATTCTCATTTTCCCATCCCCCTGCCCTCCCTACAACCCCCACCCCCATATACATTAGTTTCATTTCATTTTTTACTATCAAATTTTTTCCCTTCTTTACTTACCCCACCCCTCCTTTTCTCTTAGAACATTTTCTTCCTATTTCACAATACCTATCATACATTTTAGAACTCACTTACTCCTTCAGTTTTTCATACCAGAGAAAAGATACAGTATTTACACATTTGGTTCTTTATTTCACTTATGAGTATGTGTTCAAGGTCCACCCATTTGAGTGTAAATGGCTCAAATTTATCATTCTTTATGGCGAAGATGCCATCCTTAAACATAGCCCCTATATAGTCATCTATGCGGATTCTTGCCTGTGACTTAGGAAATACCATTCCAAAGATGTTTTTCCCATTAGGCAAAAACTCAAACACTCAGTCAGTCCCAGACATAGGAATGACCCCTCCTTGCCCAGGATTGGAAGAAATCCACAATTTTTGACTCACCTTCCTCAATTTTAGTCCTTAATTCCACTTTCAGTTTCTCATACCAGACAAATAATGTGACACTCAAACATATGTGTCCACGTTATTTTACTTAAAAGTATAGTTTCAAGGCCCATCCAATTTACTTTAATGTCTGAAGATAATACTTCTTTATGGCAGAGTAATATTGCTTTTTTTTTTTTTTTTTTTTTTGAGACAAGGCCTCACTTTGTAGTTCAGGCTGGCCCTGAGCTCAGCCTCAAACTCATATCACAGCAATCCTCCTGCCTCTGCCTCCCGAGTGCTGGGATTACAGGTGTGAATCACCACACCCCGCATTGTGGTAGGTGGTACTGGTTGCTGCTGGGCATGAATCTCCATGCCCAGTGTTGTATGTGGTTACTGAGGATTGAACCTGGGTCCTTGCACTTGCAAGATAGGTGCCGGAACCACTGAGCTAAATCCCTGGCTCTACTGGTTGATTTCTTGATACTAGACATTCTTTCTGGAGTGAGATGGAATCTCAGCATTATTTTAATTTTCCTCTTATGAATGACCAGCGATGGTGAACATTTTTTCACGTATTTATTTTCTGTTTCCACTTTTTCATCTGAGAAGTGTCTTTTCATTTCAGATGCCCATTTTTGGATTAGGTCTTTAAATTTGGGAGGCTGGCATTTTTTTAAGTTCCTTATATATTCCAGATTATAGTCCTTTGACAAATAGCTGAAAAAAAAATTTCCCACACTGTGAGTTGTCTCTTCCCTCTGTTAGTAGTTTCTCTTGCTGTGCAAAAGCTTTCCAGTGTGATGAGGTTCCAGATGTTGATGCTCAGCATTTCCCACGTGGTCTAGGGTTTGTTCACACAGGTTTTGCTTACTCTTATAGCCTCAAGCATTCTACCTATTCTCTTCCTGCAGATTTAGTGTTTCCACTTTGATATTAGATCTTTAGTCCATTTGTATGATTTTTTTTGAAGTTGTATGTGTCATGGAGAGTTCACGTATTTTCCTAATTGAATTAAGCTATATTTCTATATGACAAAGACAAAGATTCTTCCTGGTGCCAAAAAAAAAACTGAGTTACCAAGATAATGTGCACAAGGTGTAGATTCTATTCTCCTTGTGTGCAGAAGGTAGCAGCAGAATGAAAACAAACCCATTAGGTTAAGAACATATTAAAGTGAGGATCCTGAGAGCAGATTAGGAAGGAATCTCCTTTGGAAGGCTCTTGTATGCCAAGTCCAGTTATTATATCTAATTATACTGTACTTTCATATTAAGGGAGAATCAGCAGGACCACCCAGGGAGCTATGAAATGTGTGCCCAGTAGTGGGTGGTACAGAGGGGAACAGGCTCCTGACCAATGTGAAGAAAAGGAAAGAAAACTGTGGGCTGAGATCTGGAGAAGGCCTGTGTAAGGGACAGATCCAGGGCCTCGTTGCCTCACCGGCATCACCCAGAGACCTTTGACAACTAGTTGTATGGCTGTGTCCCATGGACTCGATATGAAACATTTAGGAAAGATTGGGATAGGGTCATCTTGGGTTCTATATCACAGGGATGACTGGAGAGGTAAAACAGCCCCAGCCAAAACAGTCCAGAAGTACCTGTCTTCTATGGAGAGTCCTCAGAGGCCAGCCAGATTAGAACTTCATATTCCTGGGCCAAGTCTGACACAGGAGGAGAGAAGCCAGCTTTGGGGGACCTCTGAGAACCTCATCGGAGGGCCCAAGAGAAGCAGCCATTCTGAGATGTGTCCGAGTCATCAGGAAACATCAGCTTCAACAATTCGCCAGATCCAGAAAACATAAGGAAACGTCCCACAACCTCATGTCTCCTCAGTGACCATTTTGACACGGACATGGCACAGACAAGGAAGGTAATGGCCTGCTGGGGGCTGAGAGTGGGAGAGAAGGAAGGGCCACATCTCTTCCCAGGGCAGACTTCTAGTAGAAGAAAGCCCCAGCTAAGGAGGACAATTCTCACCTAGCACAAGGGTGAGGTTGTGATCATTGTATGCCTACGACACAATCAAATGACCGAACGGAGATGGAAGACTCTCTGGAAATAAGAAAGGCCAATTCATGGACCCCAGAAACAGATAAATACTACTTTCACTGAACAAAATTCCAACAAGCAGCAGGAGATAACTTTACATTTTGATTTCAATGCTCTTTCCCCTTATATTATAAATAGACCATCACAGTGTTTACCTCAATCTGTGGCTGTCTCTTTGTTCTGTCTGCCTCTCCTGTCCATTATACTAGGCTTTGTCTAGGATGAAAAGTTACCTCGTCAGTTTCCTCACCGTGCCACTATTCAGGGGAGTTAAAAGGGCTGCTGTGGGCAGGGTAATCTGTAGGGCCTTACTTAGAGTTGGATATTGATTTAACCTATCAGAATGGCACAAAGTTAAAAGTCAATGCAAGCCATGGTTGTTCTTTATCATGGATTTTTATTCATAATAAATGTTACCTACACAAAGAATCTAGTTTTCCACATGTCCTCCAAAGCATTAATATTTATCTGTAAGTGTACCCACAAATTCCTCAGGACTCCTACAATGAGATTCATCCTCAGTAGAGCACAGATATTGTAGTATTTTCTCAGAGGACTTGACAGCAAAGATATACACAGAACAAGAACAGAGGAACAGATGCTTTCCAACTTAAAATCCTCTTTAGCTTTTTTCAGCAGAGTAGAGATGTATTCTTTTGAACCTCTACCCATCCCTCATACCATTGTACCCCATTCCTCCATCAAAATAAATTTAAAATGGTGAGGATAATCCATAAATGAGAACCTTCCTAGAATGTGTTTCAGTTTGGGGTGAAGTAGGCTGGTCAGAGAGGCAACCCCTCTCTCACCTGACCGCTGGCCCCCGAAAGCAGTCTGTGGCTCTCTTGTCTGGTCTTTTTCCCCCGTGACCAGCAGTGCCATTCCCATGTCAAGTAATGCGCTAGAATGCAGACAAAGTCCAGTATGCAGGTGACATCAGAGCATCCGGTTACCAACTGGAGATAAAATGATTCTGATCATAAAACAATTGGTTACCTTGCTGAGTAAAATGCAAATAAATGCCTATGAGTTAATTTAAACTTAAAAGATTTTTAAATTTCACATTATAGGTTCTGCATTCTTACTCCCCAGCTATCTTTACTCAAGGCATCTTTGTAGAGGTTTGGGTGTGAGCCAGCCACCAAAAAATCATGTTATCAGTAATAAGGCTGGGATATAGCTCAGTGGTGCCACACCTGCCTGGTAAGTGCAAGATACTGGCTTTGATCCCAAGTACCAGAAAAAAAAAGCTATAAATGATCAGAAATGATCAATTCCTCAATTCTTCACCAAAAACTTGTCTAATAATACCATTGTGCATCTATTCTCTGTGTGCGCTTTGTCAACTTCTCTCCACCTCAGTGCTGCAGGACCTGACTATGGTCATCCTCAGTTTACAAGCAAAAAGCTAAAACTTTAAAAGGTTAAAACATATGTACAGAGATAAACAAATAAAGTAAAAATTTTCATCCTATGTCTGACTAAGTCCAAAGTCAAGTGTCTCAAACAGAATATCACCCACTTCTAAGAGCTAGCAGAGGCACCTGCACACAACAAGACAGCCCAAGATGCAATTTTCTCATCAGACAATTGAAACCACAATCACTCATCAAACAGATAAAATGCCAGAGTGATTTCTTGTTAGTTACAAGCAGTAGGAACTACCATGCATCCTACCCAAGCAATCTGTTGGGGGGAAAAAATACTTTTTTATTTTAAATGAAAACCAGTGGTTTCCTTTTGGTGGGAAACAGAACATTTCAAAAGCACTTGTGTTATCAACTGTATGACCAAAGTTTTATGATGACCCCAATCTTGTTCTTGGCCACTTTTCAGGTTTACATGTGGTGTAGCTTTCTCTAATTGTATTAGCAAAATACAAGATCTCTATAAATTCCTCTGTGACTCAAAACAGATACAACCTGAAAAGGCTTAACACCAAAGAGCTGTGTGAGGTTATTTATTTGCTGAAATCTTACTCTGGAGATATTTTTTCCGTATGGCTTAATGTAATTTGGTTTTAAAAACTAAAAGCATATCATATAAACTAAGGTGCCTCGCCAACATAAGGAAATTGTTTTAAAGCCTTTTATTAGATATGTGTGTTATATATTTCTTCTTTTAAGCGATTACACAATTCACTCTAGCCAAGAAAGCTTTCTTCCTAATGATATTAAAACACGAAAAAGGATTCATTGGCATGAATATGATATTTAACTGTTCAAATTAAAAGCAGACCTCAAAGCAGTATTTCAAAGCAAGTATTTGAAATAACTTTGCTGTGAACTAAAGTCAGTAATGATTTGGGGGGGAGGGACAGCTCTCTATCCTTTTTCTACTCATTTCCGACTGTTCTGGGCCAAGATATTTCCTGCTAATCATACATATTTTATTTTCAACCAACTTGCTAGGTACCTTAATTTAAAAAAGAATCCCATAGTAAAGCACTTACTCAACACGATGAAAGTCCCTTCCTGGTGCAATTGCAATTTCATGACAGCCTTCCCTTTCTATAATTCTTTTCATCTCTCTACTTTAAGGGCTTGTTTTAGACTATAATTATTCTTAAGACTCCAGGTTAACACCACCATTAAATCTTGTATAGGTGGATGATAAGTTGGAGGCTAAGTCGTAAAGATCTTTTTCTAAAAATTCTCCTTGTTTGAACTCAGCCAACATTAAACAGCATGAAGATATATCCACATCCCAGAGAACTCTCACAATCAAAACATAATGTACACACACACAAAAATTAGTTTGGAAAAAAATATATATATATATATGAGAGAGATTGTGATTTCTATTAAAAATAATTTATTTTGGCCTCAAAAAGGGTGACTGGAGATGATTTCTAAATAAGACATATCAAAGTTTGCAAATTTTACACTTGGTGGCTTTAACTATTTCAGAAAGGTCTTTGTCTGTCTCCATGCCCTCAATGGGAATTCATAGAATCAGTTACCCTTTAATATAAAAAGTAGAAAGCATTTTATCTAAAAATAAAAATCCTTCCAAGCACAAAAAATGATGTCTCCATTCCACAACATATAGGGCATCATCAAAAACTATAGTTAATGGGTAAAATTTTAAAATAAATGATCAAGAATAAAAGATAAATGGCCACGAATTCCCTCCATAACACTCTATGTCTTGCAACACACTTACCCGTCAGTTCTTGCCACTCTTTGGAGCAGCTCTGACATCCTCTTTCATGAGCACCTTTAGCTGTGCTGTTATGGCTGCCAAGGTGTCCTGTAGCAATTCGAAATATTTACCTTTCATGGCCAACTTGACTTTGGGGAAGAGTCAAAAGTCATATAAGTGTGGAGGGAATGAGCACATGCCATAATGTTTTTATTGACAGAAATTACCACAAATCTAAACTGTAAACTCATTTAAAAAGTGACAAGAATAGTGGGATAAGTGTGTCAGAAGCTTAAGAGTCAATGTGAACTGCTTCAGAAAGTGGCAAGAGGAATGGCATAAGTGAGTTGGACGCCAGAGGTAGTATTTTGAGGAGGACTAGTGACATTTGTCTTTTCCACACTGATTTTTTTCGTTTAAGTATCATCATAGTTTTTAGCATAGATCGTACACTATCACACACTGACTGCACTGAGACCAGGCAAGCCTGATCACTTAACTTTCCTTCCCTTCAAAACATAAAAAACATTATCCTATTTTTTTCAGCTGATAAATCTTGTCACATTTTCAGCTGCCTTAGGTTGATTACCCTCCATCCAGGACACAGTATCACTCGGTATCACCCATGGTTTGATCCTGAGAACCATTCACCAACATAATTTTTCTTCTGATGTCCATCCACTAACACCATCCAACGGGCTTTCTAATTAAAATGGGGAGCTTGAGGAGAATCTGAAGACAGTGCGCAGAGTACACACAGGAGGAGAACATTCCATCTTTTCTGTAGTGTGGGCATTTATGACCATAAGAAAACAAGAGTATATGAACAGAGGCCAAAATGTTTTCATATGTCAAATCTGGGAGGCCAGGAATGAGCCATCCTGAGAATAACATTATGAGAGGTGCAGAACTATAGCATTTGTATTCTAACTTGACTTTCCTCTTGACCTTGCTCTGAATCTTTCAAGGTTTCCACTAAGGAAGGGTTAAATTGGGAGGGTATTTGAGAGGCAGATGGGTACTGTGGGATCCTGAGAGCCCTATAATTCCATAAACTGCCTGCATGACCAGCACTCTATGTGGAATCCAGGTGATTCTTCCTTCTATAGACTTGAGCAGCACTTCAAACAGCTCTTGCCCAAGGTAACTCCAATGAGATGAGGGGACTGTTTTATACTTGAGTCAAAAGGATACCCTGCACCATATCAATAGATTACATTCACTAGAATAAGTTTCAAAACCAAAGTTGGCTTCTGACACTTCAGGCCAGGTGGACTGAGTGAGCTCTGGATGCTCCTGGGGAGAAAAACAATGCAAGACTAAAGACTGATGCAAAAATATTTACCCCAAAGGAAAACAAGGAGACATCCATTGATGTGATCCAATTTGAGCCTTTGACCAGAATTGGTTCACTGGTATTACTACCAGGCAAGAAACGGCTAAACAGATCTTCCAGAACCTGTAATTCAGGTATGGTTTCAGAACTGGAGAAGCTGGGGCAAAGGCAGAACTCTTTGGTAGGAGGCACAAGTGAGAAATCTGTTCTGGCTGTTTAATATTCAGTCTGGGGCCTCTCCAGTTCCTGTCATCTTCCTCCCACCAACTCTTTCAGTGTCAACCAGTTGTGGCAGTTCTTCTTCCACCCTACACTGCTTGGTCTTGTGGGGCCTGAATGAGCCAGCACCACAAGCCATGATGCTCAAGCTGGTCCTTCCTGTAACAGCAAGAGAAATTCCTTGTCTTCTTCTGACACTCATGAGTAATTTGCCAATAGCACCAAGGTGGGGCTCATGAGTCCTTCCGGCCTCCACACCAATGAAGATACCGTGCTGACAAGGGCAATGCGCACACCCCCCTGGCAGTTCTGCTACTCGGGACTCCTGCTCGGCCTCAGTCTGGTCATCCCAGGCTCCAGGTGCTGCACCAACAAAAGGCAGAGCACCTTACACAAAGGACAAAAGAGGGACTTTAAAGAAGAGTGCTCCAGTGGAGATTCTTCTGACATCTGATATCTCATTCAGACACCAGACACCACTGACCGAGAAGCTGCTGCATCCACTGGAGCCCCCCACCAGCACCTCACAGAAACCTCAAGTCCAGTATGTCAATTCCTGCCAATCCAGAGTTTCAGAGAAGGACACAAAAGAAGTACAATGAGATCCACAAAAGAAGAACCTGAACCCAGTGCAGAAGAATTAGGGCTTGCTTAGCATGCTCTCCAGGGCACCAGCTTTAGGAGGAGCAAGGTCATTCTCATGACCCCACCCAGCCTCCTTCCCTGGGACTCGGAATCCGTACGATACGCAAGAGGATGAGAAAAGTACACATCATGTTTGGGAGCCAGATTTAGGCGAGAAAAGGCTTCAACCACTTAGAAACCCAAGGCAGCATCTTAATTCAGTCCTTGAGCAACGCTGAAATCCAATTCACATTCAGGGCCTGAGAACTGATTGCTTCTGAGCTCCACCCTGCTTCAGGAGAAACCATGAGCTCAGCCCATGGATAGCTCCAATGAATCCTGAAGAACAGGTGCGTTTTCAAGGCAAACGTCACCACCTCCCGGGCAGTGTGTACCATACAAAAACTGTGAGGAAAATAAGTCTAAAGAAGAGAATACATCTTAACATTTCTTCTTGTACCCTCCTCCCATGCTCTGCAGCTAATCCTAAAGGCAAGAGGATAAGTTTACAAAATAGGGGAATGGTGTATGTCCTTGGCCTGTGAGTTTGTGACATGATTATTTTTGCTTCAAGTTGGAAATGGGGATTGGAGTTTCCTTCCACATTTGTCTCTCTGGAATTGATTCCGTAAGCATCCTCATAATACTCAGTGGCCTTCTTGTGTGATTTTCCTTTAGAACACTGAAGCAGAGAGTCAATGATAGAGAAACTTAGCATAAAACTCCATAATATATATCGCTTATTGGCAAGCATATCTACCCAAGAAGCAGCTCTCTTTATTATAAACAAATTGTGTCATGTGTGAAAAAATACAGGTAAATATTCTAAAGAAAGTAACCTTTCCATTTTTTATTTTCAAAAATGATATTTCTGAACTTTATCAGAAATTCCAGATCAAGCAAAACAAACGTTGCACCTAATTTCCTCATTCCCAAAGAGCTGAAGTTGCGTTTGATATTTTAGTCCGTATCCACCAAAAAAATATTCTAGGACAAAAACCCTGTATTGGAGGCCTTTATTGCTGATCCTTTGCATCTTAATTAATGGTTGCCCATGACCTGGAGCACAAAGTATTGCACTTCTGGCATTATTTGTAGTTGGCTGTGATTCAATTAATTGAAATTTTTTGCTGTGGCTAAAGAAAATGTGAAATGCGGTATTTATAACCATGGATACCTGATTTTTATTTACAGTCATCTGAAACAAATTCCACACCGGTTACAGAGCTATAACATCTAAACTCAGAATGTCAGAAACATTTAACTTTTAAAGCTCCTTTTAAGCTGTATCTTGTGGGTGCTGACATTTGTACATCTGTGTGTATTTTCTTAATCAGAGAAAAACATGTTCATTTTATAAAACTTTTTTGGTACATTACATTAAAGTCTATTAACAATTTCTAATCAAATAATAATCCTGGATGAGCCAGGTGGAACGATACTTGAGTTTGACAGTAGCTTAGAGGGCGACATTATATTTTGGCTTAGTTTTCATATTCTGTGACTCTCATTTCATAATTGGTAGATGTGAAAATATGCTGGCCCTTCAGGTTCTCATTTTGGGTGGAAAAATACATTAGGAAATCCTATTTCCCCCTACCAGCTGGAGTCAATAGAGCAAGTCAATGGTATGCTGCAGTACCCAATGATATCTTTTTCTAGGTATGAAGTTTTCTTTTCTTAAAGAAAAAATACATAGAATAAAGTTTTTAGTTTCCTTTTGTTTTTAAGAAGGTTCCCTGTGATGGTTCAGTTTGATTGTGTCAGTCTGATGGGCTTGGAAGTGGCACAGGAATTGCTGGAGCATATTTGTGGGTGTATCTGGGTGGGTTGTGAAGCATGATGTTCAAGTTTTTATCTAGTCACCAGTCCCTCCTCTCTGGCTTCGTTCTCTTGCTCTGCTTCCCAGCCCCGATAAACTAAGTGGCTTTGCTCCATCACACCCTTCTACCACCATCTTTCTGAGTTGGAGCCAGGTGATTTTGTACTGAGTCCCTTGAAACCATGAGCTAATCATACGCCCCCTTCTTTAAACTGTCGTGTTGTGTTTCCAGACCAGAAAAGCTCATTAGTGTATGCCTTTCATGATATTTGATGTAATGCTCTTTACTAGTATGAAATGGCTCAAAGATGGTAAGGCTGTTGTATGTGTTATCTTCACACAACTTTTTAAAATAATATCAAAAGTAATACAGAATAGCACTTATTTTCTGGTTTTGTGGCAATGCGCTAAATACTTCTACATAGTGTGTATTTTAGTCAGCTTGGGCCACTAGAACTGTACAGTGGGTTGCTTATAAACCATAAAAATCTACATCTGAGAAGTCTAGAGGGTAGAAGTATAAGATCAAAGCACCAGCAGATTTGCCATCTGGTGAGGACTAGTTTTCTGGTTTACAGACTGTCTTTCCATTTTGTCCTTATGTAGAGAAGGGAGGAAGGGATCAAGCTAGGATGTCTTTCATTCCTTATCTGTTTGTGAAGACTGGACCCACCTCACCTTGCCACCTCCCAGAAGACCCACTTCTAGATACCACCACACTCGCTGGAGATTCTGTTTAGACACAAATCTTGCAGGAACGTATTAAATCTGTAGTACTGTATCATACTTAATTTATAAGAGACAAGTGAAGTCTTTGGAGAAACCTAACTCAACTGTCACAATTGTAGTGGAATCTCAAACAGGTTTTAGCCAGTTCTGTGAGTTTGAGAAATTTAGTGTTCCGTTTTAGCTGTCGAGAGAACATACTACAACAGGACTGATGTAAGATTTTTGCTTGCTGCTTGCTTATTTGCTTTCTCAAAGGTACATCTGAATGAAATTATTAAAAATGAAATCATTTGCAGAAAAAAGTATGGGACTCTTTCACAAGTAGTTCTTCCAAAATAGTCTACTCTAAAAAAAAAAAAAAAAAAAAAAAACAGGTGTGATGCTGTTTAGGAGGATAATTTTATTAATAATGATAATATCTCAAAAACATTGATTTCACTTGGGTTTTAGTAGACTGGTTTTAATAGACTTTCTATTATCTATCAGTAGGTTTTAATAGACTTTCTATTATCAGTCTTCACTAACACTAGTAATCTGGCTTACATCAATAAAGGGGGACTAGGGGAAAGCCTGAAAGGATAAAGTATAATTTCCTCCCATATAAGTTCTTTGGGCATGACTTGATCTTCTTTTTCTAGAAGGTTAAGGTTCAACATGAGGTTGTTTATTTAAACCTAATATGTGTATTCACTGCTATAAATTTCCCTCTGAGGACTGCTTTCATTGTGTCCCATAAATTCCAGTATGATTTAGTGACATCATTTAATTGTAAAAACTGTCTAATATCTTCTTTAATTTCATCTGTAACCCACTGATTATTCAAGAGGGTGGTATCAGATTTTCATGTGATTATGAAGTTCTTATGGTTTCTTTTGCCATTGATTTCCATTTTCATTGAACTGAAAATATTAATATGATAACTTTAATTCCTTTGCAATTACTTAAGCATGTTCTGTGAGCTAGTATGTGGTCTGTTTTGCAGAAAGGCCCATCATAAAAATGTGTATTCTGATATTGTGGGGTGGAATACTCTGTAGCCATCCACTAGATCCATTTGTTCAAAAATTTGTTTCAGTTCTAATAACTCATTGTTGATTGTTTATCTAGTTGATCAATCTATTGGTGATCTTTTTTCCATAATTTTTCTAAGCTCTCTTATTTTTTTATCTGTATCTACTCTAGTTGATCAGTTCATTTATGGTATATTTAGGGTCCCCCATTGCAAATGTACTAGTGCTTATTTGATTTTTCATGTCCATTAATATTTGTTTTATATAGTTGAGTGCACTAGTATTTGGAGCATATACACTTATGGTTGTTATCGCTTCCCCTTGGATTTTTTCCTTTACAAAGATGTAATGACCTCCTTTGTCCCCCTTAACTAGGCTTAGCTTTAAATTCACTTTTTCTGTAAGCAGATTAGCTACCCTTGCATTTTCCCTGGTTCTTGTCATGTAAAGTATTGTTTTCCATCCTTTGACTTTCAATCTATGAATTTCTTTTTGAATTAAATGTATTTCTTTATGCAGTATATTGTTGGATCCATTCTGCCAGTTTGTTTCTTTTGATTGATGAACTGAGACCATTAACATTGATGGTTATAACTGAAATGCATTGGCTTATCCTTGTCGTGTCATTTTCCTGTCGTTGGCTCCTTATTTCCCCTGTGTTCTATTTCTTGCCTTGCCTAGTGGATCCATGCTGTTGGGGTCTTCATTATCTCTTCCTAAAATGTCCTTGAGAGCATTTCAGAGTGCTGGTTTGGTGTTTATCAGTTTTCTCAGGAGTTCTTCATCATCGAAGTATATTATTTCCTCAGTTTGAAAGGTAGTTGTATAGGACACATCAATCTGGGTTGAAGGGTATTTTCTTTTAGGGATTGAAATATTTCACTCCCTGCTCTCCTTGACTTGAGGATTTGTGTTGAGAAATCTGCTGTGATTCTGATGGCTTTTCCTTCATGTATGATTTGCTTCTTTTCTCTAAGTTTTTAATATTCTGATCTTTAATTCAGTTTCTGAAATCTTGACTATTTATGGTGGAGGTGTAGATTTTTTTTTTCCAGTTGTAGTTCTACATACTTCATTCATCTGTATGACAAATTCTTTTTCCCTATTTGACAAGTTTTCTGCCATACTTTGTGAAGTTTTTTTTTTTTCTTTTTCTTTTTCTTTTTTAAGTTTCATTTGTGGTATCTACTGTTTTTCATTGATTCTGATCAATCATATGTTATTCTTCTTTGCTTCATCTAGCAGCTGTTAGACTGATTTGCATGGTCTCTTTTTACTTTTCAGAAATACTTCTTTTCATGATCACTAACCACAATCCTGTCTTCTATATACGATACTCTGTCTTCACATTGGTTCCTTCTGCTGTATATTTCCAGTGGAATTTTTAATCTCCTGGATGCCTGTTTCATGGATTCCATTTCTTTCCTATGTTGGGGATTCATGGTTTCCATCATTTTTCTAAGCTCTCCTATGTTTTTAATCTGTATCTACTCTACAGTCACTAACCATGCCTTTCTCTTGTCACTTCAAATCTTTCCTGGGTCCTGGGACCCTCTTCCCTCTTTCTTCTCTTCCTTGCATTGCTTACTTCCACTTCATGGACTCCAAACCTTGGAGAGGCCTTTCTGCTGCTCACCGCTCCACCATCTTCTCAGAATCCTATGAAGATTTGGAATTATTGTTTCTGAGTTTGTAGATCATATTTAGATTTTGTATTCTCTAGTCTTAACCCTGAAAAACATTTTGTGTTTACATATATGGTATATATTTTTCTTTGATAGATTCTAGATTTAGCAAACTTGAAAAAAAAGTGAGTGACTTAAAATAAGAACAAAAGCTGGCTGTGGTTGCATCCCCTATAATGGCAGAACTTTGAAAGCTGAGGCAGAAGGATCACCAAGAGTTCAAAGTCAGCCTGAGACACATAATCAGACTCTCTCTCTCAAAAAAAGAATTAAAACAAAAAACTCAATATTATCTTTTTTTCTTTTTCTTCATATATATTTTTTCTATTTAATATAAAGTTCTGTAGTTTTAAATAATTAAAAGGCCCCATTACTGGCCTATTAAAAGGAGTACCTGAACATTCTGACATTATGCTATGGAGTAGATGAATAAATGAAGGACAATAGAAAGGGCTTGATTTGATGACTGTGAAATGGCAAGCAACAATGAGCAGTTATTTAGAACAACTTCCAGCAAGAAAGAGCTCTCCTCTGGCCACCATTGTGCTCAGTGCCCCACTGTTTGTAATTACACTTGTGCACTGTGACAACACAATCATTAAATTAGAAACCGAACTCCTCTGACAACTGCTGCAAAACCTGACAAAAGATGAATGTGATTTTTTTGTTGCTATTTCCCTTCTTCTTTTTCCACTGATTTAAACATGTATTAATTAACTTGTTCTGGCAAGTGTTTAGTAAACATTGAACAAGGGCATTTCTTTAGTGATATAATTAAAATTCTCTTTTAAAATGTTTTGCGTGATATTTTATGTGCAATTTGACTGAAGTAAACAGAGGTTCTAATTAAGGTTTTTAAGTGAAGGCAATCAAAACTAATATAACATCCAGCATCCCATTCAAACACATTGTCCTCCTGTCTAGTGCAAGTATAATTCAACGGTCAGTTAACATAAGCCTGAATTAGTTAAGATATCCCCACTTTCACAAGCCCTCTCTACTTTAGTTTGTATCGAGAAAGAAATCTTTGAATATGGCAGTGCCCCCTTAAGCCATTACAAGTTATTCATTAGATTACATTTTTTCTAAGTTATTACACGAAGATACTCTGAGAAGCTTCTAATTTAAATTAGGAATCCTCTGCAAATAAAGTGTTACATAAAACACACTGAATGAACCAGCTATCCAAACAGCAAGTGGAGCTTTGATTGTTTCTTTCCTATACCTCCACAAACACTGCTCTCCACAGCTGAGGCAGCCATGGTAAGCTTTCAGGGCTGACAAAAAATGTCTGGGGCACTGGAAAGTGTCTAGATCATTATTCTTTTCTGCATGCATCTGTGTGTATGTAGTAGGGGGAAATGAGGTGAGATGCAAAAGAATTTATTTTGTAATGTATTGATTGACCTAAAGTGAAAGATATTTTTAGGGAAACTTTAAACTCTCCAGCTTTAAATTATTCATTTTTTTTTCCTTTTAGAAATGTAAACAACTATAGAAAGCAAAGTTTCAAATGCAAGAATTGCTAGTAAATCAGTTATTTACTAACTTCGGGATCATTAATGTCTTTAATCATCCTTCTTCATTAGTAGGGATTAAAACAGATCCTTCCCAAACCCTTTCCTCAGACCTCCAGTTCTCTACCTGATCTGCCCAGGGCTGGGAGGAGGAAAGCATTCCCCCAGCTCTGAACTGCACAATTAGAGCCTGCAACCCAAAGATAAAAACCACTTCAGCTTTTTCTTAGGGGCAAAATAAAGTGTAACCCCTACTCCTTGGGGAAATCTGCCTAATCCTGGGGTTTATCTAGCAAGTAGGCTTGGCTTTTCCACTGAGTCATATTTCCAGTTGAGGTTTTTTTTAAAGTAATAATGATGATATTTTGCTCTACATCTAATAGTTTTTCATTTCTTAATGTCTTTGGAGTTTGGAAGAGAAAGAAGAGGGCTATGCTCTGGGTAGCTCCACTGAGACATAGAACTTCGCCACCCTTGAGAAAGGCACAGAAATGGAAGAACATTGTGTCAAGCCGCCTGCCTGCATCTCTTGCCCTGGTTGCTTCGGCCCACAGTGCTGTTCTATGTCTGGGCACCACGTGGACCTAGATCACAAGACAAAGCAGCTCTTCTAAATACCACTCTAACAACTTCTGGTGCTAATCTTCCTTATTTTATTTTTTATTATTTTTCACCACCTCCATGCCTCTCAAGCCAAACATTTAAGAGAACGTAGACCTTTGTTTAATGAGTCAGAGTCACCAGCAGGTGTATCGTTGTGCTGTATTTGCAAGATGGGCAATGCCCTACAGGGCTGTGGATACTCACGTGTCCGTTCTTACAGTCATTAGTCTCACCACAGTAATTTACACACTTGGGCGTGCTAACATCCAGGTGAGCTTGCGTTCACCCACAGCTTCCCTTATTTCACAAACACTTATCTGATGTGATTATTTAATGCCAGTCTCTGATCTTGGCATACAATGGGAGAGCTTCGTTAATCCTCCTGACTTACTCCGTGCAACTCCAGTGCTTCTGGCTGCCTTTTATAGCTGCTCTCTGTCTCAGCATAGTACCACATCCTGCCCATGTGGCTACACCAGCCTCCAGTATGCTTTGCCTCATCTCTTCAATTTGCTAAGGATTTAGAAACCTAATGATAAATTTGTTCGAGTTGTGTCTGAAATGAGAGTAAATAAAACCTAGATGATATTTCCATGAACAAAATACAAATGAGATAGTGGGCGTTATGGTGAAAAAGGAGCCTCTAGATTAGTGGGGTTTTATCCAGTTTCTGCTGCTCACTAGCTCTGTACCCTTGAGCAAAACATCCAGTCCCTGTAAGCTTGTGTTTCTCATCTATAAAACAGAAAAAAAGAAGATGGTCCCTATCTCAAGGGATTACTATAAGACTTACATGATTGAAGGGCATTTATCCTATTACCTGGCATAGAACTAACATTTGTGTGGCATTCTTAATATCTGACAAGCTTTGTGACACCTACTTTTACTTCTTGGACATCTGTTTTGAAAAATATATTTGAGGAGAGTCATGAAGAGGCCATTCTAAGTTCTCAGCTATTTTGAGTGCTTGTCTTGTGGACAGCAGCCTGGCCTGTGACTCCCTCATGTGGGATCAGAGTGAGGAAACTCTAGTCCGATGCTTTGGTTAGGGTCCAGCATCATTATATACTCATTCCATGACCTTGAACAAGTTATTCACCCTCTCTCTGCTTCAATTTCTCATGCAGAAAATGAAAGAATTTTATCCACCTCACAGGACCGTCATGAGAATTAAATAAAAGTACCTTTGCAGTATGCTTAGCGTGGTACTGAGTACAAAGTAAATTCAAGGACAGAATACAGCCAATGTTAACCAACATTATTATGTATGAGTTAGACAGCATTGATAAAATGTATTGTTTTAAGAAAGAGTTGGGCATGAGCAAAAGAAAAAGGGAAAGGGTAGGTAGGGGAAAGTAAAGAAGGGAAAGGAAAAAATTTGATACTAAGAAAAGAAAACAAAGCTTATGTATATATGGGCGGGGTAATGGGGAGGACAGGGGAAAGGGAAAAGATGAAAATCAAGGTGTGTCATCTACAGGTGCAAATTCTCAATGTTAAATGTGGCCATACTGTATGTATAAAGTGCACCAATAAAATCATTTTTTAAAATTAAACATTTCTACTTATAACAATTTATATAAGTGCAAAGTTTTTAAAAAATCATCTATGATGTGCCAAGCCTGTGATTCTTTTTGCAATTTAATAAGGTTAAATCTGTTTTGATCTCTCCCCCCACCCAATCCCACTAGGATCCCTTGTCTCCTCTGGGCCCACAACTCCCAGCCAATACTTTCAGCCTGCTTTTTCATTGAAATCTTGAAATCATTTGTGCTAATTGGTTAGTGGTTTTTGACGTCTCTTGGTCTTGTGTAAGCTTCATTGTCTTAAGTGGCTGTGTGTCCAAAAAGATTAATGTAGCTGTCAGAAATCCTAACACATCACAGACAGTAATGTGATCCAAGTCTTTCATACATTTCTGTAACCTAAACACATAGTCTGCTACAGAAATGTTTGAAAGTCATACCATGAATAGCTAATTAAAAATATAAGATGCTCTTCATCTTTGTTTGCATATGAGTAAATCTTTGGGGAAAAGACAAGTTTCTTGAGTTCAGAGACCTTCAAGAGCCAGGCAGGATGCATACAGGATGGAAGTGGAGCTGAGATAAACATACTGAAAGTCAAGGGCCCGTTGGCAGGAGAACAGAAGATCCCAGGACAGGGACACAATAAGGTAGAGTGGGGGCTGCTGCAAGCCAAGGACCCCCTCTGTAGAACTAGAAGTGTCACCAGAACTTCCGGGTTTTCAAGTTAAGTCAGAAATGAGGATTGTTGATGTTTGAAGATTAGCAATCGGTTTAAATTTCTTAATTGTAAGTGGCCCAAAAGGTAAAATATGGTCCTAAGATGGCCTGTATGTATCAGCTACTGAGAGATCCTTTGCCTTTGGAAGTAGCTGTAGATATCTTCAAGTAATAGCTGAAATCTCACATGAATTCATTTATTTTCCATGGCTTAGGTACGATTGATAGATAAAGAAAGTTGAGATCCCGTATTTGTCTGCCTTGTGTTAAGCAAGACTAAGTTTCTAACCTAGACATAGGCATGCCAAGACCTACTTTTAGGTGTGTCCAGATACTTCCTAGCACAGTGAAATGGGTTAGACTTTTCTCTCTGTGGAAGAACTTTGTCTGTATTCTCTGATTGACATTTGTTTGTTTGGTCCCATGTGAGTATTTCAAACCAAATATTCCTTGAGCTTCAACTACACATAAAACCCCACTTTATGTGTTGTAACACATTTGATTTTTATCTTCATTAACCTAATGTGTGGAAGATGATTTTAGAATGAGGGTAATACTGTGGAAATAGCTTCCTCTGGAAATGCATCAGTTTGCAAACAGATTGGCATATTATCCACAAATATAAACATTTACAAAAAAAATCAGGCACTATTTGATGGCTGTTGCCATAATGATTCACTGGCACAAGAGAAATGCTATGTGGTGAGAGGTGCCAAAGCTGTTTGACACATTTCAGTGGAGTTCATTACACACACGAAACGGAACCAATTTTACTCAACAGTGACTTTGACATTCACAGAAAAATGAAATGAAGGCTTAGAAATGAAGGCTTCATGTGAAGTCCTTACCAAACATTTAAAATGGTTCTATCCTTCTGTCAACACCTCCAGAAGATCCACCATGTCTTACAGATGTATTTCTCTTCACAGCAGGTGACAACCTACTCAAAACAAAGGTTCTGAGGTGATCAGAAAATTGATCTTGAGCAAACCTAGTAGGCTGTAAAACTTTTCCTCAGAATACTTTGCATCGTATTTTTAAAGAGTATACTTACCGGAGGACACATTACCCTTTGGGTTCACTCAGCTTAATTCACTCTGATATCCTATTCTGATTCTTTAACTTGCTAAGTTTAACATAGTAAACATCTTCCTCCTCAGTGTTCCAACAGTGGAAGCAGAGAATTTGGGGTTCAGGGCTGGAGTGCAATTGGTCAGGGAAAATGTTTAGTAGTTGTAAATAGCCAGCTGTTTTGTACTTACCTGCCAAAATATGAGAAGAAAGAATAGGCCAAAAGTTAAGAAGAGGTTTATGATACATATGCTGTCTTCATCGTTTTTTGTCCTCGCTGGCCCAAAATACCTAACACTGACAAAGAAGAAGTTTATTTTGGCTCATGTTTCTGTCCATAGTCCTCTGGCTTCCTAGGCAGGTGGCATAGCAGAGGGGCCTGGAGAAGGCAAAGCTACTCGCCTCATGGGAAGCAAAAAAGGAAGAGAAGGGCCAGAAAGGAACATACATTCTTTCGGGTCACACTCGTGGTGACCAGCCTAGACTCCACTTCCAAAGGGCAAGTAAAATATAATGCCCCAGTACTCCAGTTGCCTTCCAAAAGCCCTGTCAATAAGTGCATTTATAAAGCCTTGGGGGGAGGGGGCATCTGGATGAAAACTATAACATATGCTAAGTTTTATGCTTATGAATTACAATGACTTCAATGTAAGTTGTGCAGTGTGTTAAGATGACTCAAGTGTAGA
Source organism: Petromus typicus (assembly GCA_004026965.1). Classification (NCBI taxonomy): domain Eukaryota; kingdom Metazoa; phylum Chordata; class Mammalia; order Rodentia; family Petromuridae; genus Petromus; species Petromus typicus. Next base: position 62,625 of record PVIR01002044.1, read on the forward strand.
AAATAATTTCAGAAACATTTTCTGTGGGTGGTGTGCAGAGGATTATGCCTCAGTGTGTATGAGCAACACCACTCATTGAAGGAAGAGTTTCATAACAGATTTTTAAAGCATTCTTTTACTACGCTTACACGATGGTGAAATTCTTTTGCATTCTTATACTCTGGTTAAAGTATATCAATAACATTATTGAAGGCTTTTTGTTCTTTCAGTGACAAAGTTAAGTCACTGCATCCTAAAGAATGAATACACCTAGTTTATTTTGAAAGTTGAAAAAGCATTATAGTAATATTGCCCTGATTAGAATTAATCAAGAATGCTAGAACAATAATAATGTCATGTCTAAATGCTAAAGCTTTAATGTAATTATATTGCTTTCACATATGTCTAATATTTACTTATTGTTTGTCAGTAAATAGCACAATGGGACCAGTATCTCAAAACCAGATAATACCGTTTAACATTCAAACTGTTATCATATGTCACTGGAGAAGCAGTTCAATCAATGGAGGAATTTTCTAATTAGCATATTAATTATTTGTGAATGAGAGGTGATTCCAAAGTACTCTAGAGAACTCAAAGACATTGTAGTTTGTCTTCTCATTCTACATATCCTATGAAATATTTTTATGTAATTAATTTCCAATAATCTAGGGGAAAAGGTTTTGCTAACCAAAGAAAAACGTCAGTCCGGCCTCTGCATTAATTAGCACACATTCTAAATTGGTAAAAACCTCTATTAATGAAGCCCAGGTGACTGATTCATGGCATTCATCAGGTAAAACTAGGACTTGACCAAGTACTCTTCTAAAGATTAAAATACATATCCATATTGTCTGTGGGACAAATATATTTTCAAACTATGAAATTATCAATATTATAAGATCTTTATGCCACTATCTATAAACATCTCATTTGCCTTGTCTGTGTCACCAAGATGAGGTTTTTGTAAAAATTCAAACTGTTTTTCTGGATGAACCACTTTTGTTTTTCAAATTTCAGAGCATACAAATGATAGTCTTTAAGAAACAAAATATTCCCCCTAAAAAACCCAGATCCTGGAAAAAAAGAAAATCAAAAGTAGAGACACATCTTGCTAAACTATCATTAAAATGTAATTAGGTGGTTCAATTTGAATTTTTATGGAGTTGTTTATGTTTCTAACTGATTTGCTCTTTAATGCTAGGAGGGGATGGGAGGGAGGCGTGTGCGAGCAAAACGGCACCATATCTAGTTTGTTTAGCTCCCTCGCCGGCATCTAATCGTTGGGTCTTTGCTGATTCAGTCACTGCAACTGCAATTTTCAATTCAGTATTTTGGTGTCCCCTCGTTTGCTGTCTTTCCCGCTCACTTCCTGACATCTACACAATCAGCCACACGTTTGGTTACTGCTGACCAGTGTTTCTCCCATGTTTTAACTGCTCAAAAATAAAGAGCATATGCTGGGGATTTAGTTCAGTGGTTCGGCGCCTGCTTTGCGAGCACAAGGACCCAGGTTCAATTCCTGATAACCATATACAACAATGCCAGGCATAGTGACTCATGCCCACCACCAATCAGTACCACATATCACAGTGGCAGGCATGGTGGCTCACACCTGTAATCCCAGCACTCGGGAGGCAGAGGTAGGAGGATTGCTGAGTTCAGGACCAGCCTGAACTACAGTGAGACCCTGTCTCAAAAAAAAAATCAACAGCTCTCTACAAGGTTCTGCTTTCTACTTTCATTAGGTCCTTTCCTTTGCTTAAGTTAAGATCACCTAGCACATTGAATCCTGTTTCGTTTTCATTTTGCATTAAAGATCATACCCAGTGTCTGTTCGTTTATTTTTTTCTGCAAAATCTAAAATAGATGAAACAAAATCTAAAATAGAAATATCATTCACTTTAACTATATCAAATTCTTCTCTGGTGTATCATTTATACAAAGGCAAAATTACAAAATTGAAACTAGATGTCATTAGTTTTTGCTTGAGTAAAGATGATGTTTTAAGTTGCAACGTAACACAATAGACAGGAAAACGTCACATAGGTTCTGCAGCCTTGCGTGACTTCTCGTGAGCTGTCTTTTTTGTCCGTGTTCTTCTCTTTCACATAGATGACAGCATTTCTGCTTCTGTTTCTGTACTGTTACCATTAAATAAGGAATCAAAGTCCACCCAAAGAAACATGATTGGCAAATGAATATGCTCTCGTCTGAAAGTTCTACTCTTTAATTTTAAAAGAAATTTGAATTTCTTGGAGATGCTTTCTGAAAAAATAAAAATATATATTTAGGATTAAATAAGAGAACTCAGCTGTCTTCAGACTTTTATGATGTGTTATAAATGGGCTTTCTATGTGCAATACAAACAGTAGTAATACTAATAGTAATAAAATAATTACTAGTACTAATACCTTTCTAAGCTCTGGGCATTATTCTAGATGCTTTGCATATAATAATCCATTTAATTATCACAATACCCTCAGGAGGTAGATACTATAATTATCTGAATTTATAGAAAAAGAAACTGAGGTAGTGTGAGTTGGAAATTTTCCCAATTTATAAAACTAGTTTTAAAAGCCTTGCTTTAAACCCAGGCAGTCTAACTCCAGCACTGAGTACTAGGGGGCATTTAATGCAAATTGCTAAGTTATTTATACATTTAACAGTTTCCAGAACTTGTGTTTGTTTTATGGAGCTAGAGATTGAGCCCAAGGACAACAGAGCTATATCACCAGCCTTTTTCTTTAATTTTTTTTTTTTTGTTTTTAGGCGGGACCTCACCAAATTACCCAAATTGGGCCTCAAACCTTCAATCCTTCAGTCTTCCAAGTAGCTTAGATTACAAATACACATCCAGCTCATGGTGTTTTTAAAGTATAGAATTGCACAGAGAAATCCCTCCACCTAAACAGCTGACATTAAATCTGAATGGACTGTAGTCATTCCGTTTTCCATTCTGAGTTTTTCCCAAGGCCTCACCTCATCAAGCTCATACAAGAATGGGATTTCAGCAAAACTAGATTTTATAACATACTTGGAAACACTGCTTAGATTTGCATCACTTTAAAAGCTCATTATCAACTAAGAAAAAAATGAAATACTTGACATTTTGGTATCTGTGATATGAAAAGGAACTAATATTTAATATTCAAGTGGCAACAGCTTGTAGAGTTTGCATACAACACCCACAGGGATCGATTTTTTTAAAAGCAGCCTTTTGGAGTCAGCCTTTTAAGCAGCTGACACCTCCATTCTCTGCTTCCCTCATCCTTGCCAGCACCGGGGAGCACACGCGGAGTGCAGCCCCAGAAGTGTAATTCTTCACTGCAGGATTTGTCTTTGCAAATAATGGAGAATGTAGGAAATGAAGAAAAATTTCCACTGAGTCAACCTCAGTGTAATCTCTACTGCTAAAAATGAATAAATACCTTTTGAGGGCTTTTTTCCATGTGCCCTTTTAGTCCCCTCTGTGCACCATTCGCGAGCAGAGAGAAGAATCATCGTCACCTAATTGATCATCACTCATTCCACACCTGTACCAAGGCCGCATGATGACAAGTATACTGTTCCCTGGCATTTTTCCAGCGTGACTAATTGTCACAGCACTAATTTACTCACCTGTAGAATCTCCAGCCTCCCTGGCCTGCTGTCAAGACAATGCATAATAATGGAATAAAAGTTTTAAAATGCTGAATACTGTGAAATCTTTCACTTATCTTCCAACAGAAAGTGTTCACTAAGCCACATGCCACATGGGCATCATTACTCACTGGGGGTGAAAAACAGATTCTGATCACATATGAATGTAATAAATTGATAATAGAATCAAGGGGACCAATTTTTCCTAATAAAAAAAATTACCGATTGGATTACCTAAAACATCTGTATGGCTTAGAGTGAATGCACTAGTGTCATTACTGTTGTGTTCCACATTACAAAGCACTTCTTTGTAATTGTTGTTGTTGAGTTTATTCAAGAAAATATTTCCCTGCATCAAATACTAAAATAAAGCCATCATTTGTTAAGTTTGCTTGGGTATTTTTTTTTTCAAGCACTGTGAAAAAGTAGGCATATATGACTTTAATTGCATAAGCTAGCAAACCGAGTTGAGATGTCTTTGCCAAGCTGTCTGGCTCCAGGATATTTTAAATGGTAGGTTATGTTCTTCAAAATTAATATTTGCCATGGAAAATTATTACCCACATGTATAATAACTGACTTTTCAGGAGACTTGTAGTTCATGATCCTCACCGTGATACTGAGATGATATGTTCCAGGCATCTGTGAAAACTGGATAAAGATTGTTCAGTAATTTTAACATGGATGCTTGGTTGCTTATGATACAAGTGAAATTTGACCATAGATGCCAAGGATTATCTAAAGAAATTTGAATAAAATTGCTCATGTAATTCTCATAGACTTAAATATAAATTCTCTAAGTGTTCACTGACCCACCTGTGGGGTCAGGGGATCTCACAGGAGGGTAAGTTTTCTGGTCAAATTGGAAGAATGCCTGAATAAGTAAAGGTTCGTGGCAAACTGTCACTTCGGAAATTCCGTGCTCTTCCTCACTCGGAGGAGAAGTGTGTGGCCTTTTCCAGCCTTACTCGAGCCAGCAGCCCGCTGCATCCCAGCACTGCCCCGCAGCCAGTCGTCAGCAGAATGAGCTGGGCCTGGCCTCGGGCCTGGCCCATCCCCGGTGCCCGGTACTCGCTGTACTCCAGCGAGATTTCAGCATTATCCACTTGCAGAGGAATTTACATTGCCTGTGCTATCCTTTGCTTTAGACGTGTGCATGAGGAGAAGTATGCAAATAGAATCAGAAAAACAAACTCGTTTCTTCTAACCAGATCTCAACCAACATATTTTGAGGTAAAAGAGAAGTGAAATAATCCATCCCGGCATGTTGACCTGTAGCAACATTATTACTTAAAATAGGAGTCTTTGTAAGTGATAGAAAAGGAGTGAAGGAAAACGGCGGCTTCCTACTCGGCACCTACCTTCCATCTAGCACATCTCAAAGAACGTTTCCCTCATTTCGAAATTGATAGCCAACTTTTGGGGTTGTTTTGCTCTTCAGATTTCTGTCCTCTTTTTCCAGCCTATTTGCTTTAACGCTGAATTTTAAGCATCTCTAAAAATGCTTGATATGTTATTATTCTTTCCAGATATCCTCTGAGCCAAGCAAAGAGCACTGAGGAAGGAGGAAGGGATGAAGCTGGAAACGGAGCCGTGAGCCAAGCCGCTTGAAGGGGGGACTCGCCAGCCCGAGACCGAGACGCAGCCGGCAGCATGAGAACTTACCGCTACCTCTTGCTGCTCTTCTGGGTGGGGCAGCCCTACCCAGCTTCCTCTACTCCGCTCTCTAAAAGGACTAGTGGTTTCCCCGCAACGAAAAGGCCCCTGGACCTCTCCGGACATGGCAAAACCGAGCTGAACCGCTCAAAAAGGAGCTGGATGTGGAACCAGTTCTTCCTCCTGGAGGAGTACACGGGATCGGATTATCAGTATGTGGGCAAGGTAGGACCCCTCGGGCGCGTCCACGTGCCGACTTTCAGAGCTGAAGAAGGGACTCCGGATGAGTGGGAAGTACCCCTCATACACGGAGAATTGTTGCTTTATCTGCTACGACTTCTTTTTTCCACTTGAGTAGTTTCGGGAAGGAGATTGTAGCTAGAAGCTGAGAAGGGTTAGCGGTGCAACAAACAAAGAGAAAAGGCTCTGGTGGAATATGAAACACCCACGCCCTCTGCAAAGGATTATCATAAATCCTTTAATTTTTACTTTAACTTGAAAAGGGGGGTCCAGCTATTCTATAATGTAGAGTGCATTAAAAGAAGGAAGAGGGAGATTATGCTGTATGGGAAGGAAGGTGGCTTTTTCTGGTACCGAAAGCAAACTTTCTGAGCTTGAGGTCTTTGGCTAAATTCGGATTAACTCTTTCTTAGCTCTGCTACCTACAGCGCCCTCTGTTCTCTGACCAAAGCCCTTCGCTGGCAAAACCCAGCCCTACGGGTTAGATCTGATGCTTGTTGCTTCGATTCAAATCTGCTCTTTGGTAATTGGCAGGAACTAAGTGTTCTAAATTCTTACGGTTAATTATAGCAAGACTGGCAAAAAGAGGCAAATGATTACTAAGGGCCCTATTTTTAATGCGCATCGCACCATTTTCTTGACTCTCGAATGTAAGGTGAAGGCCACGGCTTATCATACCCCTCACGGATTCCTGGCGCCCAGTGCCAGGAAGGCCGCTCTGTCCAGTTGTTGTTGTACGTGTCCTCACGATGGCGTCATCAGCAACCTTCTTGTCCCAAAATATCTGCATATTGTAAAGGTGTAAAAGAAAAGCCAGGGCAGATTCTGCATTTCATATGGTGGCGTTGTTGTCCCACATCCTCTGCGCGAGCAGGGAATGAACCCAAAACACAGAAGGTAAAGCGACTCCCTTTATTGTCACAGCTCTGGTTTTCCAACTACCTATAGCAATATCTCCCGCAAATAGTATGCATTTTGCAGATTTCAAGGGCTGATGTTCACATTTCAATCTTTGATCAGATACCCCTGAATGACCACGTGTGCACACGTTCTCTTCACGTATTTACCACGATAAATGACGGAGAGCCAATCATGGCTGCGGCCGAGGGGACCAGACAAAGTTCCAGCGCAGTGAATTATTAATGTGGAGTACAGCGGGAGAGGGATCTTCAGTGAAGGGTTGAACATCCGTGCGGATCCCCCAAGGATTCGGCGCGTATTTGTTGTGAAGCTCACCCCACGTGACTACCAAAGACACAATTCACCTCCTCGCCCTTCATTTCCTTTGTGAAACTTGAATAACACTGCATTAATAGGATGATGATTATTTTTTAAAATCTTAAAATCCTTAAAGCACTTTTTACATCCCAAACAGCATTATTGCTATAGGAGATTAAGTTTTTAAAAGAGCTTTCTCTGAGTGATTGATCCCCAAACCACCCCTGCTTTTTTTTTTTTGACTCTCTACCTGTCCTTTCCAATTGTGATGCTATTTTACATTAAAATACTACAGATTCCTAAAGAATGTCCAGGAAATTCCAGAGCGCAGGAAACATCAGTAAATAACACTGCACAGATATCAGTTTTACCATTATATTTATGAGAGGTAACATTGCCATGAGGAGAAGTTGCAAGATGTGGTCCCAAAAAGATCTAAAAAGGCATCACTGCCTTGCCAATTGCCAGTTACATGCCCTGAGCAGGTTGGTAAGTTTTCCAGCCTTTAGTTTCTGCTTCTAGGAAATATGCACAGTGGTGCCTACTTGAGAGAGTGAGCGAGGTGTTTCCAGGGGGGACAATCACTGTTGGTTGGCATGTCAAAGATGCATAAAGGAGTCATGGTTTCTACAGTTTCTTGGGCACTTCGACATGCCGGGTTTAAATCTATGTGCAATGTATGCATTGCATGTGTTAAGTCTATATCCCATGCGTGGAAGTGGAGTATTGACTTGATATTGACTTTGATCACCATGACAATGAAATGGGATGGTTCACACACCTCAGTGGTTAGAAAATGTAGAGAATCGTGGCAGAACACTTTTACAGCCACAGTTTACCTAGACATATCCGGATTGGGGAAAATTGTTGGCAGCTGGATAAATTTCCCTGCCTCATCATCATCCTTCTCCATGAAGTTATAGCACATGAGAGAAATTAGCTGGAGGATAAAACTTCCCAGGGTGATCGATGGCACAAGTGACACCTGCCAGCACCGTGCTGTGAGACAGGCGTCAGAGGCATTCCTGAACTGTGGAGGCAGCATTTCCCAAATCTGTCTTTGAAGACAGTTTTTTACTATAATTAAAAATATTTAAAATAAAAATAATTTTAGGGGGGAAAAAAAGGGAGGATTGTCCCTAATTTGTGGCTCTGATTTGGAATACAGCAGACACCTCATGCTATTTTTCACCTGCACCATATCAGGAAACTTGGGGGGGTGGAATATTAAACTACAGTGCAGGTTCTGAAACTTTCTCAGTCTCGGAGCTCCTCTTCATAGTAGGCAAGTCAGTACTGTAATCATTTGAAAAATCGTAATAGACATAACTATTTCACTCTTCCATAACCACAGTTATCCACAAGTGGAATCTGTGTGTCTAAGGGACATCACGCTTCTCAGTCAGATCAGACACTGCCCCTCTCCTTTAGCCTTCCCCACTGGCTGTAGCTGCTTTTCATCACAGCCACTGTGGAAGCAGGGGCGTAACTATGACATCAGCAAAAGGAGTGCAGTGCCCCCCACTGTAGAAACTGTGAATTACCTTGAGCTGGTAATTTCCCGGGGGCTGAGGAAGGTCCCATGTTTCTACGTCGTTCATGAAATTTTAGAACCCAGCATTTCCTGGTGTGTCTCTTGCTGTAGGCTGGAATACCTTCCTGCACACGGTGGAAACATGAGACTCAGTTTAGACTGCCGTATAAATGCGTACAAAGGCTAAATGAACCTTCAGTTGTTCTATTAGCCTTACCAAATAATTACTCCGATTCTACCAGGGTTGCCTAAAACTGAAAAGATTGATCTCATCTGCATGTGGAAGTATAGCAGTGTTAACTGTTGAGCAAATAATACATAATGCTGAAGAAAAATATCTTTCATTATAGGCATTTGTTTATATTTGTGTTGATTTTCTCATATTATTTTGGGATCATACTGACAGCAGAGACTATAAAGGAAAATGGGATAAAATGGGAGTGGGAAAACAAGGCCTTTCAAATGTAGAAAGAAAAAGAAAAGGAGGGTGATGGGAGATCACAAGACTTATGGAGGGAGGTCTGGGGCGGTAGCAAGGTCCAGCTCAGCAGAGGCCAGCAGAGGCAGGAAGAACTTCCTCCTCTTCTTGTCCAAATCCACCTCAGCTTCCACTGTATTCTGTCACTGGTGCGGTTAATGCAGTAACAAGAATAAGAAAGGAAGGGCCTGAAATTTAGCTCAGTGGTTCCAGCTCCTTCCTTGTAAGTGCAAAGACCCAGGTTTGATCCTTGGGCATGGTGGCTCACACCTATAATCTCAGCACTTTGGAGGCAGAGGCAGGAGGATTTCTGTAAGTTTGAGGCTGGCCTGGGCTACACAGTGAGTTCACAGCCCACCTGACCTACAACGACAGACCCTGTCTCAAGAAAAAAGGAATAAGAGAGGGTTAGGAGGAATGCACTTATTGACACTAAAAGTAGGAATAACCAGAAACAATGACTAGTCAAGTTCTGACTTATGAGAAAGTGTCAACAATTCTACATCTCCAATGGCTGTGGCGGTAGGAGTAAGAAGACAGGAGCCCTATGTTGGCTAAGTTTGTGAGCTTAAAATATAAGTGTTGGTGGCACAGAAACAGATATGATTTTTTTCCTAAAACATATGACCATTTGGGGATAATTTGAGTTGTTTTGGCATCAGCAACATCCACAAGAGCTCACTAGAAAAGTGGAATCCCAGTCCTCCCCACAAATCACCGAATCAAAATCTGCATTTTAACCAGATCCCCAGATGAACTATTTGCACATTAAAATCAGAGAAATGCTGTTTTTAAAACTAACCTAGCTAGGTCTGACCACCCCGGAGATCCTGAATTAGTTGGTTTCTAATTAAGTATTGATGATTCTAATCTGTTGCAAAGTCTGAGAACCACGGTCCTAGGAGGATATTGTTGCCAATCAAGATAATAAAATGCAGCAGCTTTAGTGATAAAGCTGGGCAGCTACAAAGTGTGATATAAATATGAAGCCAAGCAGCCAATCAGGCTCAGGGTCCACAGAATAAGTAAGGAGGTTTGAGCTCCACCTTAAAGCTGAGCAGGTATTAGTTCCCACCACAGAGGGAGAAGTCCCAGGACCGCCTAGTTAATAGGATGGAGGAGCCAAAGGAGAGGGGAAGTTAGAGATTTAGAGACCAAATAACCACGATAGTGAAAGTGTCACTACTGCTACAGAAAACACAAAGCACAATACATGTTTTCTTGTCACAGACTAATGGGACATGTGCTTGATTTTGTATAGAATCCACTTGGGTTATCTTTGGCTTATGTAAACTTAGTGGAAGAATTGGAAGGAAATATTGTTAATACCACATTTTCAGAAAGTCCAGTACTTCTCCAGCTAGCTTTGCAGAATATAGAAATTCCTTGATGATGATGATGATGATGATGATGATGGGTATGTAATCTAAGATTATATCTCATTCAAAAAGAAGAACATATACAGCCATAGATAGAGATGTAATTTTTGAATATGTGGGCATTTGTTAATATGAAGATTAATATATTAAAATCTCAAAATTTGGCCTAGTTCTAAGCAAAGCTTCACACAACAGTGTTAAGCAGGTGTCAGCAAAGCCTTCTCCTCTGTATCTTCCACGATGTTTTTATCCCTTCTTTCCATACAATGAACACATAAGACAAATCTCCACTAGAACCATTTGACATGCTTTTATTTTTAGTAGCCTATCAGGAGATCTACTTCTATGTATTTAATAAGCTGTATACTTTTATAGGTATTTTCTTATGTCAGCTTTTTAGAAATAAATGATGACGTTCTTTGGTAGGGGTTCCAAGAAAACTGAAAGGCGGTGGTTTTTTTTTTTCCTTAATATCATGAAAATGTAGGTTCTATTTGAGGATCTAATATACAGATATTCATAACGTGGCTTTCTCTGGGGTCTTTAAAATGTACCCAACTCAAGGAAACCACTCATCTTAATTAGATACTAATGTTTTAATGGCCCATAAAAGTTACCAGCCACATACACCAAATTATAATTACATGATCCAAATTTAGTAAACACAAAGCAATATTTGATCCATCCTGAAAGATCACTTTAAAATGCTGTGGTTAAAGTATGGTTTTGTTTTATTCCATATTAGTATCATTTTTCCTAAAAGAGCATAAACTGAAGAGTCAAGACCTGTTCACTTTAATTATATGGGTGATACAGAGATGTATGTAACCACTTGCCACTCTAGACAGCAGCACGAGATTAACATGACATCGGAACTGCCATTTACTAAGCATTGGTTTGTCCCAGACACTGTGCTAAATTTTGCATGTGTGTTATCTCATTATATCTCACTGTGGCTTGCGTGTGGTTGTCTCTGACCAAAACTCATGAAATAGAATATAATTTAATGACATGGAAAGGTGTCAGGTGTCTGAGCCATGGAGATTTTGCCTCCACAAAGGGACTCGTGTAGTTCCCATGAAAATGCACTAGTTACCACAAAAGCAGGTCATGGCAGTGTCCGGCTCCTTCTGTGTCCTCTGTTCTGCTCTCACTCCCTTGTTCTGCTTTCTGCCGTCAATCTGAACAGTGCAAAGTTTCACCAGAAGCTACACAGATGCTCTGGAACTATCCTTTGTACTTTCCCACTGCTGGAAACAGAAACCAAATACATCGCTTTTCTTTACAGATTAGCCAGTCTTGGGTGTTCTGTTCCAGCAACAGATGGACTAAGACAGAGGCTTAGAGCAAAATTCATACATAAATACTATGCATATACTTGCTGTATACACAAGTAAAACAAGGATCAGAGAAGTCAAGTATTTCAGCTCATCTGAAGGACCCTGCAGTTAGACTTCATTGCATGGCCAGCGAATCATTCTATTTTCCCCCTTTCTATACATCCACTGCATCCCAGAGAACAAACCACAGGACATGTTTGGGCTTTCGATGATTGCATCCCACTCGATAGCACAAGAATCTCCTGTGTGAGATCCAACCATGGAGAGACAAAGAATTGTTTTTAAAGGCTACTTTTGAGGAGCTATAAAAATATGACTGTGCGGGGCCGGGGATATAGCTCAGTGGTTCCAGTACCTGTCTTGCAAGCTCAAGGGCCTGGGTTCAATCCCACATAACAATACTGGGCATAGAGACTCACGACCAGCAGCAATCAGTACCACATACCACAGTGCCAAGCGTGGTGGCTCGCGCCTGTAATCCCAGCACTCGGGAGGCAGAGGCAGGAGATTGCTGTGATGTGAGTTTGAGACTGAGCTCAGGGCCAGGCTGAACTACAAAGTGAAACCCTGTCTCCAAAAAAAAAAGACTGTGCTATTATTATGCACATTTCATTTTCTTATGATTTTAATTTCCATAACACATCAGTGATATTCAAAACAGTTACAATGTGAAAATATTTTAAAAGTAGATATACAATTAATGATCTTTGCAGTCATTGTGGTTTTTTAAAGTCTTTTTCTCTCCCTTGATAACCTTCTCTAAAATTCTGTTCTGGTTCAGTGACCTGCAATAATTTTTTCTCCCATCTTTCTTCTTCATCATTTAAATTTAATGCTCAGCCATTTAACATTTTTATATCTCCACCAGTTAGTGTATGTAAGAGAAAGTGAGTGCATACACACGCTCACTGAAGGTACTTTTTCAGAATGTTTCGAGAAGTACCTTTCTAGTTAACACCAATATTAACAGTAATCCTAATTTTGTCACCACTGTAAAGCAGGTGATCTCTCATCAATTTTCTGTGTGATTCTACAAATATGTCCTGTGTGGCAGCAGTTTTCTGACTCTAGAACTTCCTTCTGTACAGAGCAGCTTGGGCGGACAGCGGAAGAGCGAGAATGTCCGACCTTTGTCACGAACCCAAAGGCAACTGTTCCCTGGCCTAAGCCGGAGAACGCGCAGAGTACCACACAGAGCGCCAAAGAAAGACCCAGCCTGGAGCCTCCTCACTTCTGTTTTTTTATGCAAACAGAATCGTATAGATGTCGGCTCAGTTTGCTGAACAAATGAATGGATCAGGATGGAGAAAGGAGAGCCCAGAGCTTAGATTCCTCTTGCTTCCGAGACAGCATTTCACCTCCATGTTCCTTCCATGAGTGAAATGCAGCCAGAAGTTGTTAAAGTTCATAAAGGCTGTTGTGCTCATCATAGTGAAGCCCAGGAATCTATTCTGCAGACATGGAATGTTTCTTTATTGACTACCTTAACCTGCTGGTGTTATGTCTAATACAAGACTGAAAGCAGACTTTTTTCTGGCAAACTATGGGTCTTCTATATTGGATGAGAATATAAATATGCCACATGCCACTATCCTAGTTTATAATTCATTTCAAATCAAAACACCTAATTATAAATTTGGCTGAATTTTACCAAAAAAATCAGATAAATTCCTAACATATTGTAATAAGCTATCAGTAGATTCTTAAACCACTGGTTTAAGTTTGTTTTGTTTTTCATTTCTACTGATTTGAAAAGCCCAAGATACCCTATATACAGCGTAACCAGAATTATACACTGAACTTTGTGAGGACCTCACCCTCTCCAGCCAACACTGAAAGATGTCTTCCTTAAGCCCCACCATCTTAAATAAACAAGCTCTTGGTTAGCCTTTGGTAGCCTTCTCAAGATCTAGAGACTATGTTTCCATGTCACTCTGCCAGTACAGTCTCAAGGGGCCAGTTTTTCTGTAGGAGTAGTTTGTTGATAACAAGTTCTACCTTCCTGTAAGATTTTATGTTATAACTCAAGATGATAATGAAATATAAATCCCTCAGAGAATCATAATCAGAGCAGTATTCTTAGCAAATGTATCCTTCTATATGGCATTGCAGAAGAGGTCAAAAGAAAATACAGAATTCTCCATAAGAGAATAAAACAGAGATTTTTGAAATTACTATTATTTATGCATAAATCACGGTAATAAGTATTCTCAAAGCCAGTATACCAAACCCAATTTGAAATGATGAAACTGGACTAAGAAAAAAGAGCCACATGCCAAAGTTTTCACACAGAACATCTTGATGGTTTTTCCTGTTGCCCAAGAAGAGAAGCATTTTAAAGGATGGAACTGTATACATTCAGTGGATAGATACACTAGGTGAGCTGTGTGCCTCACACAACTGGAGGAGAGTGTTGAGAGCATAAAATAAAGCTGGAAACATCCCTTCAGATGTGGAATTTAGTGCTCTCTAGAGGGTGCAGCGATTGGCCAGAGCAATTTTTTGAATGGACTGGAGAGATAGCGCTTTTCATTCACTAAACAACTATTCACTAGAGAATGTAAGTTAATGGCATAGACTGTGTTTGAGTCTCAGGTGTGTTGCTGATTACCTGTGTGATACTGAGCCAATTGTTTAACCTCTTCTCGCCCCCTCATTTCCTAAACTATTAAATGAATGGAGGAGCAAAATTATTGAGGTGAGGATTCAATAATTTTATACAGAGATGGCTTAGCACGGGGCCTGCTATATCCCATTTACAAGTTAGAACCTTAAGCAAGACCAGAATAAGGAGGAAAGTACTGCTGTCCAAAAGCGCACTTCGAATGACAGGAGAGGTGGACAGAGGAGGACGCCAGTGGTGTCCAGGGTTGTTCTGGGAAATCAGATATCACAGGCTGGAAGATAAGATCAGAGCAACAAAGGCAGCAGACACATAATCACAGCAATAGTTCAGAATGCGAGGGACACTGAGCCTGTGACGTAGTCACAGTTACCTCAACCAAAACAGAAAGGAACGTGCACAGTTCATTTCACGGTATTTCATGACCCTGCCAACTTTTACAAATCATCCCCTCCATTAATACTTTGATTATTCCATTTGGAAGCACCATCATTTTATACCGCAATTTGGGGTCTAAATGACTTCAGTTGCCATAAAATGTAAGGGTCTGGTTAGGACTCATTTCTTTCAATAAAAAAATTTAAGGCACCCATAATCAAACAAATGATTTGAGCAAAGTTATGTTTTAACTTGGTTTGTTATGACCGTTAAATTAAAATTAATATCATGATGTCTTTATTATTGAACCAAAGTTTTATTGTGGGAAAATTACTGTTGATTTAATTCCTTAATTATCCTGACTGTTTTACTTCCTTATAAGTCAAATAATTAATTAAGATTGAATTTTGACCTTAAACATATTGAATAGTGTTTTGTATTCTGTCCCAGGACTGATCTTTCAGTTTTATTGTAGATATTGAACTTACACCTTTGAATTTGTGTATTCTACAAAAGAAAATGTCTTACTGATTTTATATTCCCAGGGTGTTTAGATTTTAGACACTTGAGATAGCCAAAATTACTGAAATTAAGCAATATTAGGCTCCTAAAATCCACCTTCTCATCTAGAAATAGACTCCCAATTTTTTTCCAACACTATTGTGTCCATTTAATATATATGATATGAGAGCTGGGGATTTAGCTCAGTGGTTCTGGCACCTGCCTTGTAAGTGCAAGGGCCTAGGTTCAATCCCCAGTAACCACATACAACAATGCCAAGCTTGGAGACTCACTCCCACCAGCAATCAGAATCACATACCACAGTGGTGGGCATGGTGGCTCACACCTGTAATCCCAGCACTGGGAGGCAGAGGCAAAAGGATTGCTCTGAGTTCAAGGCTGAGCTCAGGGCCAGCCTGAACTACAAAAGTGAGACCTTGATTCAAAAAAAAAAAGATATATGATGTGACACTTTGATATACACATGCGTTATGAAGTGACACTGTAATCAAGCTAACTGATATATCTGTCACCTCTTCATTATCATCATGATGCTTCTATGGTGAGAACTTTTAAAGTCCACTCTCTGGCAATTGTACATGTAAAATACAGTGTTATTAACTATAATAACTATGCTATACATTAATTAAGCCTTTCCAATTCATCAGTGCATTTCAATATGCACAACTAATAGTATTTCTCTGCCCTTGGATTAACAAGTAAAGTTCTAAATTTCTTTAAAGTTCAGGGACATATTAGAAAGTAATGCATACATAAAATTTATTATGAAATTTCTTCTACAGAAGTTTCCTCTAGAAATTTCACCTCACATGGCACAAATATTTTATGATACACTAGGAGAGCTTTCTAGCTTTCGTAGTGCAAACCAGAGCACAGAGCTGTATGTGTATAAACAAGAAAAATGAAAAGGAAACATAACAAATAGTAGCATATCATAAAAGTTGGTTTCTTTAAGACTTTAACAATGAAAACTAGGTAATATTTAGGGTGTTAGTAGAAGAAAGTTTTAAAGAGCATAAAAAGAATGCTAAAGAAGAGTTAACTAATAGAAAGCAAAATGCTTTTTCTTAAAATTCCTAGGAAGCTATGACATGCAGACATTTTGCATGCTGAGTAAAAGAGAAATCACTTAGAATCTGAGAATGTTCATGGCAGTGTTTCACAAAAAATCAACTCTAGAGAGAAACGTCACAGTGGAGAAACATAAATTCTTTACAAGGACTAATTTCCTTTCTTCTTTAACTACAGCTGCCAATCATACTTAGAGTTCTCACAGGAGAAAGTCAGTTCTGGACATTCATCTCATTTTAACCCTTTCTACTACTTACATGAGTTCAATTCAGAAGAGGAAAATGGAGGCCAGCAAGTAGACTTCTGCTTTAAAATGCAGTTATTCAAAACTTTTGCCTGCTTGACTTATTGTTTTCAAATGTTGAGAAACACAAAGATCAAGCTCATTTCCGTGTTTGATCTGTGGGGGGTGGTGAGGAGAAAGCATTGAAAGCAGATATCCGCAGGAAGACAATTCCCCTTCAGGAATCACGGGAAGCATTACAGTCTTGCCCTGTTTGTATAGTAAATGTTCTACCTATCCTTTCAGTAGTGTATAATAGGCCGGGAAAAAAAGGTGGAGAAGATATTTACCCTGAATTGAAGCTATGATCTTGGTGACTGTCTGGTTGCCTGCTTCTTTAACAAGCATTTGCTGAATGCAAGTAAGCAAAAGAGATTTTTTTTTTTTTGAGACAGGGTCTCACTTTGTAGGTCAGGCTGGCCCTGAGCTCTCTTTGTAGCCCAGGCAAGCCTTGAACTCATAGCAATCCTCCTGCCTCTGCCTCCTAAATGCTGGGATTACAAGCATGAGCCACCACACCCAGCAGCAAAAGAGATTTTAAAAATAATAAAGTTGAGTGACATAAGGAAATTTGAATGGAAGTACTTTATTCGCCATCAATCTAGACATCACTTACTTGAGTTTTAAAATAATAGTGATGCTGGGCATGGTGTCACATGCCTATAATCCCAGCAGAAAAATTCATTTAAAACTGAGAAACTGAGGCAGGAAAATTCATTTAAAACTGAATACCAACCTGGGCTATACAGTGAGTTCAATATTTTCTCCCATTTTATCCAGCTCTACAGTGTGACATGCTGCACATGCACAAGCACCTCTCAGGCAATCCTCATAGCCACTCTTCCACACTCGTACATGATGCAGTCGTTTTCAAGTGAGGAAGCAGAATTGCCGGTGGA
Source organism: Petromus typicus (assembly GCA_004026965.1). Classification (NCBI taxonomy): domain Eukaryota; kingdom Metazoa; phylum Chordata; class Mammalia; order Rodentia; family Petromuridae; genus Petromus; species Petromus typicus. The sequence continues at coordinate 79,867 of PVIR01002044.1, forward strand.
TTCCGGGGCCGCAGGATCACTGCCAGCAGAATAGTGGAGCTGGGGCTGGAATCCACCAGTTTTGACAGAGTTAAATCTGTTACTTTCCTCAGACCACATGATTAAGAAAATATTAAAGTGATGGACAGTGTTTTAAACATGATGACAAGCGAAACAGCAGAATACACGTTGAGAAGTTAGACATTGGTGAAAAGACCATGGAAGGGGCCGGGGAGTTAGCTCAGTGGTTCCGGCACCTGTCTTGCAAGCGCAAGGACCCGGGTTCGATCCCCGGTAACCACATATCATACTGCGCGTGGAGACTCATGCCTACCAGCAACCATTACCACATACCACAGTGCCGGGCGTGGTGGCTCACACCTGTAATCCCAGCACTCAGGAAGCAGAGGCAGGAGGATTGCTGTGATGTGAGTTGGAGGCTGAGCTCAGGGCCAGCCTGAACTACAAAGTGAGACCCTGTCTCTAAAAAACAAGAGACCGTGGAAGGCCATGGCGGTAACATCGCAGCCTCGCCTCGGCCCAGTAACATTTCACTAATCAGCTCATGGTTCCCTTAAAGAAAAAAGAAGCTTCTGAAGTCATTTTAAAACTTATAGCTGCTTCCAAAGCAGAAAAACCTAACAAATGAGCTCATAATCTCCTTTCCCAGAATTGCTCCCTGTTATTTCCTGGACTGTATGAGCAGGTTATAGAATTCAGTTTCATCATCATTTATTGTGCACATTCAGGTTGCTCAAGAGTTATGAATCTGAATAAGAAACAGGTTCTCCTTCAGACAAATGACTTATTTTATAGAGAAAAAGCTCTGAGTTTTTAGATCTAAGTAAGACTCAACATATAAGAATATCATATACAATGTATGTTTTACCTTTGAGGAAAAGTATATTTTGGGAAAAGTCCATTAGCTAATAAGGAAAACATTTTTTTAAAATTCTGCCATTTGAATCATCCATCAGGTCTCAAATGTCTTCACTTATCTATTAATATGTTCCTGCAGGGCATGTGTGTCGGATAAATAGAGAAAGAAGAAGCAGGTGGTGTGTCTGTGTGTGTCTGTGTGTGTGTTCCTCCTTAGATTTGGAAGTGGCTAAGGAGATTACATTGTAAGGCAAAAGAGTACGATTATAACCAGTAAGTTACAATGCCATACTAAATCAATTTTTGACTGGGTATCTGGCTCTCAGCTTGATTTACCACAGGCTTTTTGAAAATGAAAATGTTAGACTAAGCAGGAGCTGAGACTAATGTCACTGTCTGCCAAGACAAAGGGGACCTTAGACTTCAAAAGCCAAGGAAAAGGCAGTAAACAATGCCTTTTTGGGAAATAACTTTATGCGGGTAATAAGCCAAAAGGCATTTGTTTAATTGATAAATCCCCAATGAATAATAACATTTATTACAGTTTGTATCATTTGTGCCAATAGAATTTACAAATAACCTAGCCTGGGGTCTAATATAATAAATGCTGTGAATCCAGAAATGTTTATAGTCATTGTGGAGAGTATTGTTTTGGCAGTGTGCTCTAGAGCCCACATAGACAGACTTTGGAGCCGTGTGGATTTGGGTATCTTTCCTGACTCTTTCCTTAACTTTGAGTAAATTATTTAACCTCTCTGGCTTCCATTTCCTAATCTGAAAAAAACGGAGACAGAGAAAACAGTCACTGGGGAATTAATTGACATAACGCACACATTTCTGAGGTGCCTAATCCATAGTAAGTCTTCAGTCCCTCTTCCTCTGGAATTCTGGGAAGGGTCACCTACAGTTTAAATTCAACAAGAATTCCAGTGATAAGGAGGTTTTCTACTGCTGCTCTAACAAATCACCACAATTTTAGTGACTCTAAATAGTTTTCTTTTTTTTAATAGTATTACAGTCACAGAGATCAAAAGTCTGGGCTGAAATGAGGTGTCTGAAAGATGCTCTTTCAGAGACTCCAGGGAGAACCTGTACCTTGGCTTTTTTCTGCTTCCACCTGTCTTCCTTGGTTTATGGCCTTGTCTTCCATCGATAAACCAACAACAGCTCTGTCTTCTCTCCTCCTTTTCTCCTCCCTCCCTTTCTTTCCTGCTCCTTCCCTTTATTATTGAATGTGCTTTTCTGACTCCAGCTCTCCTCTATCTTTTTCTCTCAAAGGAACCTTGTGATTACACTGGGCTCACCTGGATAATCCACCTCAAAATTCTCCTCCCAGCCACAGATACAAAGCCACAGAAGGCAGCACAGTTGAGGTTCTGGGAATGAAAGCCTGGGCATCTTGGAGGGAACCATTAGTCTGCCTGCTACAAGTTTTATAGCACTTTAGTGTCTCTCATTTAATAGCCTGATACTTCTGACATTAAATTCAAAGTATTGAGTGTAAAAGATGAATGTCAAGGGAATTAATAAATTTCTTCTACATGTAGACTTCAAATTCTTTGGCTTTTAGCACTTTGCAGAAATTCTCCTCCACATAACACAAGGTTTGTTTCAGTGGTTATTAAATCTAACAAAAGATAAAAGATTGAGTTGAGTGGAGTCAGGCAGAATCTTGGCAAATGTAGAACCTCTTCTAGTATTATTCAAGTTTATTTTGAAAGTTATTATGTACAGAAGAAAGATGGAAGGAGAAGAAGACAGACAGGCAGAAAATAAACAGGTATTCTCAAGTTTGTGATGCCTGGGGATGATATACGGAGATATTTTTGACTGTTGTATCTTGAGAAAGTGCCACTGGCATCTCATGGGAAGGGACCAAGCGATGGTATTGAACATTCTACATTGCACAGGACAATTCCCCAAACAATTATCTAGACCAAAATGTCAATAATGCACAGAATGGAAAAACAATAAATTAGATGGACCTTTAGAACTCAACCATTAAAACAATGCTTGGCATAGCACAAGTCTTATGAATGTTCATAGAACTGAATGTCAAAATCTACAGAAAAAAAATTTGTGTTGTAGTTAATAGCTTAGATCACTTGAGCCCAAATCTTGTTCCTATTGTGTAATACTGAAAAATTAGCTCCTATGTTTCTGCACATTCCTTATCTATTAAAAGAGAATGAGAGGGGCCAGGGATTTAGCTCACTGGTTCCAACATTTGCCTGGAAAGTGCAAGGTCCCGTGTTCACACATACCACAATGCTGAGCATGTTGGCTCACACCTATAATCCCAGAACTCAGGAGGCAGTGGCAGGAGAATTGCTGAGTTTGAAGCTAGTCTGGGCTACATAGAGAGTTCAAGACCAGCCTGAACTTCAAAGTGAGACCTTGTCTTAAATTTAGAAAAAGAAATTTGGGGTGAGAATAGAGTTATGATAAGAACAAATTATATCATCTAAGTGGCAAATTCCACACATTTCTTGGTCCATAGTATGGACTTAAAAGATGTCTACTATTATTATTTTCCCAAATCTCAGCCTAAATAATGATAAAAAGATGAATTTTAGGACCAGGGAGTTAGCTCAGTGGTTCTGGCATCTGTCTGGCAAGTGCCAAGGGCCCAGGTTCAATCCCTGGTAACCACATACAACAACGCCAGATATAGTGGCTCACATTTGTATTTCCAGAACTTGAGAGGCAGAGACAGGAGAATTTCTGTGAGTTTGAGGCTATGCTGGGCTACATAATGAGTTCAGGGCCAACTTGAACTACAAAGTGAGACCTTGTCTCAAAAAAATTTTTAAAAAAAGATGAATCATATAAGACAATACAGATAAACTATATTGTTATAAGAATCAATTAAATTATTTATATGTGTAGAAAATATTTTCCAGGTCATAAGAAGCAATATGGTATAATGGAAAAAGCACATAGGATATGGAAGCAGCCTTATCCCAGTTTTGTCAGAAAAAAAAAAGGTTTTCTCCATTCTTTTAGATCCCTTTTTAACATATCAAGAGATGAGCATAACCAAAATTCACTAGTTCTATAAATACAGTCACCAGACATTACCTGTGCCAGGCTCTGGGCTACAGGTCATATTTCCACCCCAGCGTGTACCAGGAACTGGCTTTTCCTTCACCAAAACTCTCAAGGAGGGTCCCAGAAGTCAAAAGACTTAATATCCCTCGCTATCGAACACACAAAGCAGCTTCATGCCTACTGCCCCAAGACGTGTGTAACTAAAGTCCCGGTTGGGGACAGCAGCAGGACTGTAAGGGAAAGGTGGATGCAGAGTGGTTTGTTTCCATTTCCTTCTGGGACAATCAAATGGTAAAGGAGAATCTCTGTTTCATTCCCAGTCGCTCTTCCAGGTTTCTCTAGGGAAAGGGTGGATCAATCAAATAGATGGCACTTACCGAAGACAAAGTGATCCTTTGGCAAGGACTACAAGTGCCATGGGCATAAAGGAGTTACAGCCAGAACTGGGAATGTGTGTGAAATCAAAGGGGGAGGTAGGCAAAAGCTACTCACCTTATTCAAAATCTTTTCTCCACCTGTCAAAACCATAGATGCTACCAAAGAAAGTAAGGGATGAGATATATTGGCCAGAGATTAGGTCAATCAATTAGGCTTCGGTAGAAAGTCCCCAAATTCCCCATTGAACTAAGCTTTGTGGATCTTTCTATTTCAAATGCCTGCATTATCCTGGTTTCGATCAGAAATAAGAAGAAAGAAAACAAAGACTGAGATTGGTCTAAAAGTTATCTGAAGAGACTGTATTGTTGAATCAGGCAGACTTTCTTGGATTGCACTAAATTTTTGACTCAATATTCAACCTATATCAAGTTCTTAATATTCAATGGGTCTAAGTCTTGAGGGAGAAGCTATAAAAAATAATAAAGAAGCTGCATCCAAGTGCAATGTGAGAAAATACGTGACCCTGCAACTCAAGGAAAGGAGTGTTTCCATTTTTGCTGACTTTATGGCTTTCATTACCCTTGGCACATGCTCAAGGCCTCCTCTGATTTTTTTCCCACACTGAGTATTGAAACTGTGCCATGTGCTCATCAGCTATAAAGTCATTTTTCTCCTATCAGTAGTGGAAACTTCTCCAAGGAGTCTTTCTAAACATCGAAGAGCGTATACCTCCCCTGACTCCGTCTTGTTGGGTTTTCAGGTTCTTTCTATGCTGCTTTCCAGGTTACTTATCTTCTTATTCCTAACTAGTGTGTAATAATAGGATTCAAGTGTCTTAGTGCTCTTATTTTGTATTTTAGAGCATATCTGTATTTGTGTATGTTCAGTGTTTCTAAGCCTAAATTATAACTTTATAAAGGACATTTATTAGATGGTGTTTATGTATTGCCTTATGCAGCTCTTCGGGTCAATAAATGTTTGAATGGTCTTGGTTGACAGCTCTTTCACAATAGAAGAGTGTTTCAATGAAATGGAGCACTTTGCACTGGTCCTGCAATAAGATAATACTTAAAGTACAATTCAGCAAAATCTTATCCCCTTTCCATCATCAACAAATGACTTCTGACTCAATACTCAAAGTATTTACAATGAGCAATGAACTAACTGACTTAAAAGTAATCTGTTCCTGTGAGCAAGCCCAATGCAAGTTCATTTTTGCACTGTCATCAATCTTCAACTGACTCTAAAAGAAAATTATTCAAATCTGAGGGACTAACTTGAAATACTCTCAGATTGTTTGGATCAGACCCTGTGCCTTTTGTTTTCTAACTGCTGTTTCCTAATGGTGCCTAACTGCTGGATTTTCTGGGAACTTCAGGAAAATGTGTATATTCTTACATAGTTATCTAAAGTGAAGAGAGGAGAAAGAGGATGCTGAGATTTACTGATTATGTGCTATTTGCCCAAAAACCCATTGGTCATTGATATCTGATACAAATTAATATTTAGATCTATTCATTCTTTTCTATCATTAATTATTGAGGATCTATAATGTGTGAGTATGTTTGGTACTGAGAATATAGAACTAGACAGATGTGATGCCTTCCTTTATTGATTTGTGATCTAGCTAGAAAAACAGCTGTAAAACAAGTTATTAAAAAATATAAAAATAGAATGTTCTGATGATCCAGTGGGGAATGAATTAAGAGTACATAGGAGAATCCAACTTAGTCCAGCAGCTTAGGGAAATCTTCCCTGAAGAGAAAAAGCTTAAGCAGACCTGGCAGATGAGTTGGATTGAGCAAGTAAAGATGCCAAAAAGGGCTAATGCCAAGGGGGCCACATGTGGAAGACCTAGATAAGGAAGAGACGAATGCATTCTCAAGAAACTGTGACAAGTAGAGTGGCTACAAGATGGGGCATTCAAGTTAGAATGGTGATGGTGAAGCTAAAGAAAAAGAGACCACAGTGGTCTTTGAAGCCCATATGAGAGAATTTACCCTGGAAGCAAAGAGGAGACCCTGAAAGATTTGACTGGAACATCGCAGCATCTTCTAAGCTGGAATTATATTTGAACTGGCCTAATAATAAAAAGGAAAATTAGTAGGAAGAACCTGTCTGTATATTTGGAAGAGAACAATGAGAAGTGGTGGTTTGGGTCAGGTTGGTGGCAGACAAAATAGAAAAAAAAAAAAGTGAGTTATATGACAGAAGTTGAGGCTTACTGAAAGTATGGAAGGTAACAGAGTGGATGATCTAGGAGGACTTCTTGGAGGTTTTCACAGAGATGGGGCACATAATAAGAGGGAGATGTTTGAGAAAAAGGTCTGGTTGACATACTAAGTATAAATAGTCTAAGAGACTTCCCTGGAAGCCCCAAGTTCTGTCATATAACTCACTTATTTTTTCCTATTTTGTCTGCCACCAACCTGACCCAACCCACCACATCCCACTGCTCTCTTCCAGACATACAGACAGGTTTCTTCCTCCTGGATATATGAACACCTAGCTCAGAAAAATGGTCTGTCCTGGGATTATACATAAATTTGGGCAGAGCTGGCCCATACATAGGAGCACAATCCATGACAATAAATGGGTGGCCTCAATTGGGGATAATAAAACAAATACCTAATGGGCACAAGGTTTGAGACAGAAGTAGAGCAGGTAAGGTTAACTATAATGAAATCTGTCTTATAAAGAACAAAATGCAAACTAAAATGATTTCATTAATTTTATGAAGTATAGCAAAGTCAGAATTGAGACCCAAATCTTTCCACTTTCAAAAATCTTCCTTTTGAATACTTCATGTTTATGAATGTAAGAGTAATTTATGAAAGACTTTCTCAGAGTTGGATCCTCTATTGAGCATTTTCCACATATTATTTTATTAATTTTTTAGAGAAAAGTACTTGTAAACTAGGTATCATTAGTATTCTTGTCATGTGAATGAACAAACAGAGACATGGAGACATTAACAAAGTCCCCAGGGCTACACCACTAGTCCATGCCACAGATTTACATTTATCTCCTTTTCTGGCCCCAATTCCTTGCTTCTAACCATTATAATTTTACTAGCTAAGATAGTGGTTCTCAAACTTGAGCACTTAGAATTACCTGGAGGGCTCTTAAAACAATGCTGGGCAATATCCCCTGAGTTCTGATTCTGAATGTATGTAGGGCTAGAATTTGCATTTCTATCTAGTTCCTAGGTGATGCTGCTGGCCCAGAAACCATATCTGGAGAAGCAGAGAGTGAAGGTAAATGCAGAACTACTCTAACAACAACAGACAAATCTCAAAAACATAATGAGTCAAATAAGATACTTTTCTACTTCATATCACAGGCTGGTCAGACAGGAGATTAGTCTGGAACCAGATGTCTTTCACTGAAGGTACTTGGAGCCTTCAGGGTCTTTCTCATCAGTCTGGAGGAAGCCAGGCTCTGCCTCACTTGTACTGTAGTCTGTGGGAATAAAAATTAGAGAATAAGTCAATGCCTCCCAGTTCTCCCTCTTCACATTCACACATAGTACATTGTGAAAATTCAATGAAAAAGCTAAAGAGCCATGAACCCCCCTGAACTCTTAACTACTAAGGAAGAAGTAGAGAGGAGGTGTGGTAGTTTGAACCTGAATTGTCTCCCAAAAGCCCAAGTATTAAAGCTACGTCTCCAGGTGAAGCTACGAGAAGGTAATGTAACTTTTCAGAGTTGGGGCTTAGCTGGAGAAGTTGTCGGGAGCGCCCCCTTCAGGGAATATTGGGACGCCAGCTTCTTCCCCTCTCGGCTCCCTCTGCCATGCTCTCCTGCCATCTGCAAGCTCAGAGCCCCGGGCCGAGGGACCACAGGCTGAACCCTTGGAAAAGAGGCGCCAACATGCGCCTTCCCTCTCTATAAGTTTATTATCTCAGATGTCTTGTTACAGTAACACAAAGCTACGTAACAGAAAGGTTTGGTGAACAACTAGCACACTGCCACAATAATATGCTTTTCCGTTGGTAAGATAATCATCGGATATAAATTAGATAACTCATGCTAAGTCATTACTCCTCAAGCACAGCATAGTAAAATATATAATATGAAATTATGTTAAAAGATATTTTTATGTGCCTAATCCTATAATCCTTAAGGGAGAATAAATTCCTAATTCCTGTTGTGTACTTCAAGCGTGGCTCAATTTATTCTTAACAGAAACTCTATTCAATAAGATTTCTTCAACCTTCACATTATTAAGTATATTTATTAGCATTATATCATGCATTATAAAGAAAGCTATATCAATGCAAGCATCTACATAGATTAAATTTACTTACCCTTTTAGTAGATAGAACTTGATTGTAGATTTAGTCCCTAATCTAAAGCAAATTCCACTTGTTTAGCACGAAGGGGTTTCTTCTGTCTGCTTTGACTGCTGTTCATTCACTTCACTTCCGGTCGGACGGCATCTTTTTCTCACAGCTGTTCTATGATCCCCCAGGACATCTCCAATAACAGCCGTTATTATCTCTCGGGGCCGCATCACACTCACACCATATTCTGTAAATGTACCAGCCATGATTTAGTGGTTCATTTCAACCAAACCACGCATTTCCTTCTGTCGGTTCCTTTCCGGCTGTCATAAGGTACTCGCACGTGTTATCTAGATAAGATTTTACGGGGCCCATTTCCTGTCTCCACAACACACACTTGGAACATTCACCTTGTTCACTGGCTCCGACAGCAGCTCAGGGACTCACAGGAAGTCGGAATACTAGAGTATCCTTAGCTAGTTTCACAGAGCACCAACAATCTATAGAATTAATGTCGTACCCATGGATTTAGTGCAAAATGAAGTAGGAAGCTGGCACACGCATGTAGTATATTATATCCACAGGAGTACACAGCGCCCCAGGCAAAGATTCCCCCCGCGGGCCCCAAGACAGCCACAGATTCCTGTATTCACTTGCCAAGATACTGAAAAAAGAAAACGTGAACAGAGAAACAGACACAGAGCAGGAGCGCCTTCGATACACAGGGCTACAGACACCACATAGCAAAACGTCGGGCCCACCATAGGTGCAATGTGACTTCCCAAGAGTAGCGGATGCTTTCTACTTGATGGTGAATCATTAAAAGTGAACCAGATGATTAAACTTAATGGAACAGCTTACATTAAACTGAAATTAGTAAAAACAAAAACATGCCTCGGGCCACCTACAACCTTTTATTTGTTGTTGTTTAACTTCTGTCTTTTACAGTGGCCTTGATGAATGACATCACAAAAGAAAAAAAATCCAATTAAAATCTAAGTGCTCAATAAACCCCTAATGTCTGGTTGTTGGCACTGGTTTTGTGGGCGCCCGGTGTCTTCCATTTCTTCTTTTTCCCAAGAATAGAAGAAAGAACTGGCCCCAGGGAGTTCAGCAGAGAAGAGGCGAGTGAGGAGGAAAGAAAAGAAGCGTGTGGAATTCTCTGCTGGGCACGTTGCTGCAGACTCAGTGCTCAGCGGAGGGAGAAGGTTAAATGGTTTTGTTATCAGACAGTGCCCGAGAGAAGAGATGCGCCTTCCCACTAGTTCTCAAATATTGATAAATCAGAAGTTTGATCTGCAACACAATCCCCGTTCACACTCTCTCTTGGCACCTCCTGTGCACCTCACTCCTCTCTCTGGTGTTTGTTCTATAAGTCATCGGAATGGTCTCTCCTGACAGCTAAAAATCAGTTTCTGATTACTTTTACCTGAATAAATCTTGTGCCCAGCTGGGATATTCACCAACTAAGTGTGCAACAATTACATACTGAAAATGATGAAAGAACTGGCTGTGGAGAGTTCATAATCTAGTGGCATGCAGAATATAGTAAATCATGTGTAAAGACAGCAGTCGCCACCAGGTAGAAGAATACTGGCTTTGGACAACAGACTCCACTTCAGTCATAGGGGGTGCTAGTAAAATTGGGGTTTTGGGGTCTTCGAAACCAAGTTTTCAAAGTCAAAATTAGAGCAAAAACATGCTGATTATGAACTAAGAACTAATGATAATAGCCATTTCTCTAATTTGGATGAAATTTTATAATTTCTAAAACACGTATCATGTTTTTATTGCATGTTTATGTGGCAGTTAGTGTGGTATTTGTGTATGGTGTCTAATAAAATCTTCACAACGTCTTCATTGTGTAGCTCTTACAAACTCCGCTTTACTGATGAGGGTCCTGGTTCAGGGACGTTAATTAGCTCTGCCCCAGTCTTGCAGCTGGCAAGGAAAAGAGAACTAGCAAGACCCAGGCTGAGGCCTCACACGTGGTGCCTCAGCCTGTACAAGCTGCTGACCACAGCTGCCCAGCCAGCAGCAAGGATCCGAAGAGCACGAGGCTGGTTGCTTGATGCCTGACGTAATAAAACAGCTTTTAAAAGTGCTCTTTAGTCATTAGAATCTGACAATGGAGAGTTAAATTCCCCCCAGTGGCTCTTTCAATGTCATCATGGTTTCAAGGTCCCCTTAGCACACTGCGTTACACAAATCAGGGAGTGCTCGTGTTTTCCGTTTCTCACTGCATTTGTCTCACTTCTAAGCAATTTCCTTTCCATTTGCATTTATCTCCCATTATTCCTGCCAAATTGCTTTCAAAGCTACTAATTGTATGAATAATATTCTCATTCCCAAACTCTGCAAGTAACTAGTTCTAGCTGAGTACCACTGGACACAGTTTCTAAAAAAAACAAAAAAAATGAGGAAGCTACAAATTGACTGGACCACAAGACTCGCAGCACTTCATATAGATGATATTCCACAAGACACACTTAAAAGTGTCTCCAACAAAAGGCCAGCTAGATAATTTTGTAAGTCCCTGTTCTCCCAAAGGGTCCCTTTTCAGATGTGTTTGTGTACACTTTTCTGAGCATCTTGTGTGGTATTTGTTGAGAGGATCAAGTTGGTCCACCTGTTGCCCTTTATTGTGCTAGCACAGCTCCTGTGCTTCAGCATAACCAAGATAAAATAGACTAGCAGTGCTTCCTACTACAACTGGCTTGTCTCTATGTCCCTCATGCCTATCCATCCCAGAGGCTTTGAAAGAGTCTTCCTCAACAAAAACATACTCTTAAAATTTGTAAATAAAATTAGATTATCCAAAGACCTACACTTTTGCTAGGTGTGCAAAACAGAGTTAAGGGAAGAACAGACACTCAATGCAATGGAAATGATCTTTTGGAGAGGAAATATGGCTACTTTTCTAAGTTAAGATCATCATCTTCCACTTCCATGATATCCAATTTTTCATTTTTTTCAGCCATTTATCCAGACGCACTTCACCAGTCATGGCATCAAACCACTTGCTTGATTATCTGCAGGGCCCCGGAGCTCACTACCTTATAAGGCAGGACATTTCTACTTTAGTCTGGCTCTGTGTGTCAGAGCCTCCTTTCCAATACCATTGCTCGTTATGAGATTTGCATGCGCACAAGTGAAGGACAACGTTTGTAAGTAGAACCTGAAAGCTGTAGTAAAACTAACTTCGTGCCAGCAAGAGTCATTTTACTTCTCCAAAATAAGAACAGTTCCTAAATTTTCCCAAACTTTGTTTCAGTTCAGGAAAATTTCATGATTATGAGGAAATATGTTTATTAATTAGATGTTTGTTATTGATGGATTGTGTAAATGATAAGAGAAAAGGGAATAAATGAAAGTTAACACAGAATGTAACATAAACAAAAATGATTCAAGATCACATGCTTGACTTTTACTCTCTTTAATTTTTTTTTTCTACACTAGTTACATTCAGACCAGGATAGAGGAGATGGATCACTTAAATATATCCTTTCAGGAGATGGAGCAGGAGATATCTTCATTATCAATGAAAAAACAGGCGACATACAGGCCACCAAGAGGTTGGACAGGGAGGAAAAACCCGTTTATATCCTTCGAGCTCAAGCTGTTAACAGAAAGACAGGGAAACCTGTAGAGCCTGAGTCTGAATTCATCATCAAGATCCACGACATCAACGACAATGAGCCCATCTTCACCGAGGAGGTTTACACAGCGACTGTTCCTGAAATGTCTGACATCGGTGAGTGAGATGTGATTTCCACCAAAAACTGCTTCTCTTCTGTCTGCCCTTTGAGCCAAATTTGCTGAACTGAAAGTATTTAAATTGCAGAATCCTAAAAGTAGCATATTTTCAAACAACTCATACCCTTTTTATAAGAGCATAAGCACTGCCCAGGGTGACTCTAGTTCCATCTTATTTAAGAAAACAGCATTTCAGGCTGGGGATTTAGCTCAATGTTTCTGATACCTGCCTGACAAACACAAGGTCATGAGTTCTATTCCTTGTACTGAAAAAAAAAAAAAAAAACAAGAAAGAAAGAAAACAGCATATCTTCCAATGAT